>JAUDYJ010000004.1:113171469-113421469 GCA_030761175.1 Masticophis lateralis | reverse complement strand
ACGTGGGCGTTGCCCTAGCTTATCTCCAGCACGCATTTGCACACTGGCCAGTTCATTTTCGGACCTTCTGGGTGCACCGGAAGTCAGGAATCAGACTGTTTCTGGCCTCTGGAGGGCCTCCGAAGCGGTGTTTTCACCCTCCCCAGGCTCCAAGAAAGCCTCTGGAGCCTGGGTAGGGTGAAAAACGGGCCTACCGTGCCCACCATGCCATCACATGCCAAAAGCAGCAGGAGCTTGGGGGGGGAGTGTCGTGCGCACATGCGTGGGAGGATGGGGTGCATTGAATTATCTGTGCTTGCTTCACACACACACACCATGCTTCTCCTGGCCAGAGAGCTTGTCCCGGTAGCCATCTCTTCCTATGTTCAATTTAGAGGTCAGAATTGCAGGAAATCTCTTACAAAGACTGGTCTATATTTTGCAATCTCCTCGGCTCCATCCCACCCCATTCCCCAAATGGCTAAGTTAGCAACTTTTTCCAGCTGCAGCAGGAAAATCTAGCCCTTTTCATTAAAGTGCAAGGATACCCTGATAATGGAATAGTAACGTAGCAGAATCCATTAGCATATTGTCAAGTGATACATGTAACTTTTAGCTGGGATAACAAAGGCAACCTTGTACAGAAGGATGAATGAAACCCAATGCCTGCACGCTGCCTGAGGTTTGAAAAAAAAAAACCTATTTACTAGCTGACATTGGACAATGACCCACACTGGAACCACTGATGGTTATCATAGAGGAGTAAGCAAAAATATACTCAATTGATTTCTCAAAGAGAGATCAGTACTGTACTTTTTTTTTTTTTGCTATCTTTCTTTTGGCCCATACCTTCAATGGTGCCCCTTTTCCTCAGCACCAATCAGATGTTACCCTGGACCCAAATAATTTTAGATCAATTTCAGGTTTATGCCTGCATGGGGAGAAAAGCACTTAAGTAAGACAAGTCATCCTATGTACCATTAATTTTGGGTGATTTAAAATCATAAATAAAATTATAATAAAATAATAAATAAAATAAAATAAAATAAAATAAAATAAAATAAAATAAAATAAAATAAAATAAAATAATAAAATAAAATAAAATAAAATAAAATAAAATAAAATAAAATAAAATAAAATAAAATAAAATAAAATAAAATAAAATAAAATAAAATCCTTCAGAGCAAATGTGTTCACATTGCCACTAAATATAATCTTTCGGTCCTGTTTAGGTTCTATTTCAATATATTCGTGCACAGGGGGAAAAAAACAAGCAAACTCAGATTTCAGCAAAGTAAAGTTCATACTAACTATACTGGAATGGGAAAAGTACACCAAACATAACTATAACAACCAGATTATTTCTCTTGGAGCTCATACATGACAGCACTACTTTTGATCCAGGTTGGTAGCTTTGCAATTGTATAAAAACAAATGGCAATGAAGGGAAACATAAGGATGAAAACCAGGTCTTGGCTAGAAGAACTTGACCGAGTTATGAAAGCTGGGGCCTGAAGAAACCAAAGTTTCCCTTCGATTCACTTTTTTTCTCTTCCTTATTAATGTCCTGATATTCCAAGGCACAAATATTCCTGTCCTTCCTTCCTTCCTTCCTTCCTTCCTTCCTTCCTTCCTTCCTTCCTTCCTTCCTTCCTTCCTTCCTTCCTTCCTTCCTTTATCAACAAGTACAAAGAAACAAGTAACAGTATAGTCATAGACATGGACACATGAAAAACATTTGGCACAAATAAAAGGATATAAATAAGCAAAACATAGCCATAAACACGTAGAATTATTACATATAAATGGGGACAGTAGGACAGGGACGGTAAGTACGCTGGTGCACTTATGCACGCCCCCTTAGGGAACTCTTAAGAAACATGAAAGGTCCACAGTAGACAGTTTAAAGTAAAAGGTATGGGGGTTAGAGAGACTAAAAACAGTATCAGGTAGAGTTTACATCCAGACATTTACTAGTCTATTGCAGAAGTCATATTTCCTCCAATCAAGATTAGAGCGAATTACATTGAGTTTGAATCTATTGATAGCCCTTGTATTATTACAGTTGACGTTAAAGTACTCATTAACAGGTAGGACGTTATGGTAAATAATCTTGTGTACTAAGCTTAGATCAGAACGTAGACGGCATAGTTCGAAGCTATCCAGGCCTAAAATTTCAAGCCTGGTAGTATAGGGAATTTTATTTCGAGCAGAGGATTTGTGTACTCTTCTAGTAAAATATCTCTAAATATATTCTGGAAACTCAAAAATACCCATAACGCCATTTTGTATTGGGTAAAAGATTGTTTGATTTTATTATAGAGCTCTCCAAGCATCTCAGTTCTGCAGGAGAAGGAGTGGCAGAACCTGATGGCGGAGTTAAATGAGGAATCAGCCTAGAATCCCTCTGTAGCCACAAACAAACTAAATTCACTCCCTCTTGAATTCCATGTAACTCCAAACAGGTGCTAACCATTAGTTGAAAAGGTTCCTGTGCATAGGTTTTTAGCAATACATCACTTTAATCGGGCCTTCACGTTAGATATCCTAGTTTGTTTTTCAGGACATGAGACGGATAATGACACCAAAAATGGTCCAATGTATCTTCACCTATCAGCCTTGTGAGGGAGACCAGGTAGGAAACATGGCCATGTGACCTAATTTTACTTTGTTGTAAAGTTACATTAACAGACTCTTGCAAGTCTGAGAGTTTTTTCTTCCCCCCCACCTCCACATTCCAGAAACTACAGAACCTTTCTGAGCTGCTTACCCTGCCCATACTCTTGCTTGGGCTAAGTTTCCTTTTATCTAATTGTCCCCTTGACTGCATTTCTCCACCCTTTCTCCCAAGACCATTCTCACATACCTGTAGGAGATGATCAGGCTGAACCTGAGGGAGGAGTCAAATGTGTCATTAGTCCCAAGTCTCTTCAGGCCCACAAGAGATTTAACTCCTTCCCCCACTTTTGAATTCCATTGAGTCTTACCTACTACCAATTTGATTTGACTATCAATAGTTCAGTTTCTTGTAAAGCTAGTGTGAAATAAATCTGTAAACACTTGAACCACCTGACTCCTGATTTCTTTCATTTGACAATACCATTTCATCACCATCCAACATTTGCATACCTGTTCATGTTCCTAGCATCCAAAGCAGAGGTGTGTTTCAGCAGGTTCTCACCAGTTCTGGAGAACTGGTAGTGGAAAGTTTGAGTAGTTCGGAGAACTGATAGTAAAAATTCTGACTGGCCCCGCCCCCATCTATTCTCTGCCTCCTGAGTCCCATCTGATTGGGAGGAAATGGGGATTTTGCAGTAACCTTCCCCTGGAATGGGGAGGGAATGGAAATTTTACAGTATCCTTAGCCTGGAGTGGGGTGGGAATGGAGATTTTACAGTATCCTTCCCCTGCCACACCCATCAAGCCATGCCCACCAAGCCATGCCATGTCATGCCATGCCACACCCACTAAGCCATGCCACGCCGACCAAGCCACACCCACAGCATCTACATATAGGTGTGTGTATGAGTTATGTGTGATCAGTGACTAAGCCATCTCTTTATATCCTTCCAGAAAGCCCGAAAGATCTCAATAGAGTCAAGGAATACATGACTAGTTTATGAATACAGGATTACAATCCAGAGGCCATACTTTATCATTCTGTAATTCATTGAAAACTAAAAAAAAGATTTTGATATGATTTTTGCTGATGGAAAAATGTGCAACACGTTAAGCAGGGGAAATAAACATTATACTAAGTGCAAAACTGATCTCTGGAATTTTATATGCAATTATGCACCCTACCCTATTTTAAAATCTATGTACATTCAAGCCAGAAAACCACCGCCCCAAATATATGGAAACTACTTTACAAATTTATTAAAACATCCACAGTGAACGAGAGAGAGAGAAGGTAGAGAAGAGATAATTTAATTCATGAGAATTGAACTTAAGCTTGGATTTCTGTGATGAGAAGCCTTCCAATTATGGCAGAGAACTAAAATTAAAAGCCTATTTTGCAAAGCACATAAAAGTATCGCAATAAAAATAATTACATCTTGAGGAGGTAGAATGAATTTCTTGGATTATAACAGATAGCTATAAAAACTTAATCTTCTTTAACTCACTACAGAAAGAAATGAAAGGGAAAAAAGAATATGGAAATGTCACTCACAGTTTTAAGTGGATGAAGTTCATTTCTATGAAAATATTAGGATTATGAGAGAGCTAGTTGGGTGTAGTAATTAAGGGATCAGGCTAGAAACTGGGATACCTTGAGTTTTAATGCCACTTCGAGTACAAAGCCAGTTCTGTCACCTTGGACCAGTCACTTTCTCTCAGCCCAAGGAAGGAGTCAATGGCAAACCACTTCTGAAAAACCTTGTCAAGGAAACTGCAGTGACATGTCCAGAACATGATTGAGTCGGAATTATAGAATTATAATGTTTATAATGCTAGATAGCTACAATCTAGTTTATATTATCTCAGTAGGAATGAAGATACTTTGCCCCTGGATAAGTATTTGAATTGAGGCTAAATGCTCAAATCTAATGCTGCAAAAACAATGACCAATTTCTTTTGTTGACTGCCATCAAGTTGATGTCAATGGATAGTGCTTGCATAGACTTCTTCTTCTTCTTCTTCTTCTTCTTCTTCTTCTTCTTCTTCTTCTTCTTCTTCTTCTTCTTCTTCTTCTTCTTCTTCTTCTTCTTCTTCTTCTTCTTCTTCTTCTTCTCCTTCTCCTTCTCCTCCTCCTCCTCCTCCTCCTCCTCCTCCTCCTCCTCCTCCTCCTCCTCCTCCTCCTCCCTTTCAATAACTAGACACATTATGGCATTTGATTTTGGGAGGTCCTTCCTGGATAGTCTAGCCTGCGGTGTATTTTTTGATTGCATGTTCCATTACTGCTGGTGGTTGATCCTTGAAAGGCAGAAGCTGTAGAAAGTCTTGTGATATGGCTGCAGAATTTCAATAGACAGTGAGTCATTCATGTGCAAAACTGCTATTCTTTTATTATCAAAGTATTGATAAATATATCCTCTGCCTTCCTCTATTAATCATAAGCTTGGTCTCCCCTTTTTATCTGATTATTTTTCAGCAGTTGCCAAAATTGCCTCTTGAATTAGTCATCTAATGAGATAGTTTGGAAAGAGTTCTTATGGTGAAGCCCATGGCAGCGGAATGCCATCTGGTAAATTCTGGATACTTTGAACTTCCCATTAGATCTAATCGACATCGTAAGGAACAAGTCGCTGAAATTGGAGTCAAACGCACACATGCACACATACAATGGTAGTAAAGTTCTGATCTTATTGTCGCTTGCTAGAGAAGAAAAGGAGCCTGGTTAGCTCTGCAGACTAAGCACCCTAATTAGCATCCAGCTGTCTGCAATTACTCCATGTTCGAATCTCACCAGGCTCAAGGTTGACTCAGCCTTCCATCCTTTCTAAGACAACCGTTTGTCTGAAACAGTATAGGGCAGTGATGGCGAACCTTTTTGGCATTGAATGCCGAAAAGGGAGCGCACGTGCATGTCTGGGCCACAGCCCAGGGCGCATGCGTGTGCCCGAAAATGAGCTTCCAGTTTCAGCTACTGAACTTCCAGTTTCAGCCGCTACTCTTCCGGGTTTCTGGCGCGCATGCACGTGTGATGATCAGCTGGCTGGGGCACATGCTTATGCAGGAAAACGGAAGACCAGCTCTTCTAGACTCTGGCACTGCCGCATGCAAAAAGGCCAGCTGATTATCTCACGTGCCAAAAACCCGGAACGTGCCAAATTATCTCATGTGCCAAAAACCCAGGGCGATGCCGTGCATGCCAGGCGACACGGCTCCATTCCAGACATGGGCCTGGAACGCATGCCATAGATTCACCATCACGGGTATAGGGTTTCCTGTTTGAGAACAGGGTTGAACTAGAAGATTTCCAAGGTCCCATCCAACTCTTATTAATTACTCTGCTATTACTTTGCTACGTTGAAGGAGCTACTGTTGTGTCTAGTTCCAGAATCCATGCAATTGTCCTGGTCCTGCTGCCTATCTCCAGATCATGCAACTGAACAAGGCAGAAGGGAGGATCAGGAGGAAATGCATTTTATTAGCCTTTACAGAAAAAGGAACTAGATACGTCACTGCTGGATATGGTGGCAGCCACGTGTTTATTGTCTAATTTGGCCCTAAGCCCAAAGCACAACTGTTTATTCTTTTGTGGGAAAAACTAAAGACTGACAGTACCAGGAAGTACTCTGAAACCCAATCTTGCACTATACAAATTGCCCTCATCCTTTCTTTGGGCTAATTTCACTCCATCTCAGCTGTGTTTTATTAAGGGGTCAATGCATAATTTAATTTGAGCGCCTCACTGTCAACAGTGATTATGGATTTCAAACATCATATAAGAGGAAGCTTTTGATTATGTGGATTGCAAAGGCGAACCAAAGCAGTCAACGCAAAGGATCTTTCTTTCTTTCTTTCTTTCTTTCTTTCTTTCTTTCTTTCTTTCTTTCTTTCTTTCTTTCTTTCTTTCTTTCTTTCTTTCTTTCTTTCTTTCTTTCTTTCTTGCTTTGCTTTGCTTTGCTTT
The DNA here is from genome assembly GCA_030761175.1 of Masticophis lateralis. Taxonomy (NCBI): domain Eukaryota; kingdom Metazoa; phylum Chordata; class Lepidosauria; order Squamata; family Colubridae; genus Masticophis; species Masticophis lateralis. Next base: position 113,414,913 of record JAUDYJ010000004.1, on the reverse strand, counting down.
GCTTTGCTTTGCTTTGCTTTGCTTTGCTTTGCTTTGCTTTGCTTTGCTTTGCTTTGCTTTTCTTTCTTCAGTTAACTTTCCTAAATCTAAAGGATTAACTTCAGCCAATTACATCAAGGAATTAAAGGGGGGTGGGAATCCCATTACAACATGTTGCAGGAACTGTGGGGTGGATTTGTTTTTGTTTTTATGTTTTAAATAAATCAAAAAATGAAATATTTTCCCGATGGCTCATTAGCAATAAGCCAGCATGAATGTCCATTCATCATGGTTCCCAAATACATGGGCCTGTTTTTCATCAACTGGCATCGGATACCAAGTGGCTGAATGTCTTTCCTACACGAATAACAAGGTAGTGCAAACAGGCTAACTGAGGTCTCTTTTTTTCTGGCCCGAGGACAAAAACCATACAAAACTGAAAATGGGAGGGAGTGGAACTTGTAAAAGGCAACGCATAACTATTAAATTATGTTTATTGGGGGGAAAGAATGTCTGAAAGTGTGATGAAAAATAATGGATTCCATTTTATGTGGAATTAATGACTTTGCCTGAGTTTATTTGCTTAAAAACATTCCTCCCCTCCCTCCACTTCTCTGTTAAATTGTGTATTATAAACAGACGGCACATTTTAGCTCTGATTTTTTATTTATATTTGTTAATTGACAAAACACATTAAATGAATGCTGAGAAAGATTAAATATTATTATCACCTTGTTTAATGGCTTGGATTGGTTATTTTTCACACCAGCAGCTTTTATGTAAGTTAAGGTGCTTATGCATTTTCAGTTTGAGCTTTAAAATCTCAGCCCAAAATCATGCAATTTAGTATCATCATCATCATCATCATCATTCTCTTCATTGTCTATCCACTGCAGGATGAAGGCCTCTTCCGCATTTTTCCAACCAATACGATCCTAAGCTTTCTTTGGCCAATTGGGCCCACAATACTTGCTGATGTCGTCGGTCCATCTTGTTTTAGGTCTCTTTCGTGGATGATTTTGATCAAGTGGGACACATTCTATGATTGCCTTGGTCCACCTGCCATCAGTTCTTCTTGTTATGCGACCAGCTCATTTCCATTTCCATTTTTTTACTCTCTTGATGGCATTGTATATTTTCTTTTGTCCTCAAATCCATATGCAGGTCTTTCTATCTTGTGATGCCGAGCATGTATTTTTCCATGGCTCTTTGCACCACTCATAGCTTTCGTATTGTTTGTGAGTGTTTGCACCACTCATAGCTTTCGTATTGTTTGTGAGGTTAATGTCCATGTTTCACCAGAATATGTTAGAGCAGATAGCATGCATGGATCAAAAACGTTTCTCTTCAGCCATAGGTTGCTCTTGAAAATTATGCTTAGCTTGCCAGATGCCTGCCAACCACATTAACACACTCTTCTATTTCCTTTATACTGTCACCTTCCATTGAGATCCTTCGGCCAAGGTATATGTAGTGGTCTACTATATCTGTTGTGGCCCGTCAGCAGCCTGTGCAGATTGTAGCAGATTCTGATAACGAGGAGGATGGTGTGGTGTTGCCCCAGCAGCCCGTGCAGCTGGCATTCGAGTCGGACAATGAGGAGGCTGGAGAAGATGTGGTGCCAGAGGCAAGGATTCAGCCAGGGCCTTCTGAACCTCCAGAAGCTCCCTTAAGTGAAGAGGATGAAGAGGAGGAGCCTCTTTGCAATGCATGGGTGCGCAGACCTGCAAAAAGGCAGGAGTGACTCCTCCTCTTACTCTCAAGAAGTCTCCTTGAGAGTAAGGCTTGGGGCTAATTGGCCACTTCCTTAGCCTATTTAAGGAGGAATGCTGACTGAAGCCATTTGTAGGGAACAACTTTAGTTCACTCTACTTCACGTCCGGAGTCTCTCCAAATTGCTTCTGGGCTTTCTGCCAACTTTAGTAAGATTGTGATTACTTTATCTTTGGTTTCTTGTAGGCTGTTAAGAAAGTTTATTAATAGTCTTTGTTTTGATAAAGACTGAGTTATTTTAGTAAATTAAGTTTTGTACAAACCTTGTGTGTGCTGTTTATTTTTAAGCCAAATGGTTCTCCTCCTTTCTACAACTTTTGTATGTGTCTGTATGTGCCAATTTAGTATAGCTCTAGCAAATGGATGCTGGGAAAGATTAGATATTATTATCACTTTTTTTAATTAAAGTAGGAAATTTCAGTCTGATCTGATTTGCAAAATAGAGACATGTTGGCTTACTAAGATGTGAATACTTTGAACTCAGATGATTCTGGAAATGTTTCGAGATAGAGCTTTCAATGTATTATACGTTAGAAACTAGAAGTGCAGATAATTCATTTCTAATACGAATTGCAGATGTGACAAGCACTCACCAATAGAAATATAAACCATCTTTTCCAGCTTCCCAAATAATCCCACAATGAGTGAACCCTTTATCTTTCTTGAATATTCTGTATTAAACATTTCAGTGGCCATTTTCAAGAAAATATATTTTAGAGAAAGAAATGTATGTAGCATGGCAGAATAAAAAAAAATTATTTAGAAATTTCATTCCCAATCTTTCTGAAACCATGTTACTCTATTATAAATATAAGCAAAATAATTTGAGCATTCAAGAAATGGTAGATCCCCTGGAGATGGGATGGAGGTTTTATCCATGTAAGAGTTCTACTTCTGAGAGTTGTTGATTTTGTGTCTGGTTTCAGGAGGTGGTCTTCTCTATTCTATTGAACTTCAGTTTGATTAAGCCATTTATCCACAGAAATCTTTTATTCTCACTAATACAAGGTCTATTTTTTTCTCCTTTTTAAATGCACTGTAATATGAGAGGGACCCAAAAACATTGTGGTATTTGCAGAATGAGGTTGATCTACAGGACATCTTAACTGATGGAAGAGCAAAGGCATAGTGAAAAGGCATTTTTATTAACTCCTTTCCCCCCTGCGAGTATCTGAAACCACTATATACTCTTCTTGAATAACTTCCAACTCTCTCTCTCTCTCTCCCTCTCTCTCTCTCCCTCCCTCCCTCCCTGTGTGTGTGTGTATGTATTGTATACTGTACGAGTCAAAAAGAGGGCTGTGAAAATATCTACAGACTCCTCACATCCTGGACATAAACTTCTTTCAAACTGTTTCAACTCCTATCCTCAAAACGACGTTATAGAGCACTGCATACCAGAACAAATAGACACAAGGACAATTTTTTCCCGAATGCCATCACTCTGCTAAACAACTAATTCCCACAACACAGTCAAATAATTCACTAAGAATGTATTACTATTATTCTTCTCTTCCTTACTAGTATCTGTCTCTTCCCACTTATTACTATAACCATGTTGCTTGTATCTTTTAATTTATATTGTTATTATTTGTTTCCTAGTATGATTTGGAGCTTTTTAGTAACCTTGACTATCACTAAGTGTTGTATCTTTTTATTCTTGATGAATGTATTTTATTTTCCTTATGTACACTGAGAGCAGATACACCAAAGACAAATTCCTTGTGTGTCCGATTACTCTTGGCCAATAAAGAATTCTATTCTATTCTATTCTATTCTATTCTATTCTATTCTATTCTATTCTATTCTATTCTATTCTATTCTATTCTATTCAGATAGGTTTTCAGAGAAAAGTAGTAGTAGTAGTAGCAGCAGCAGCAGTAGTAGTAGTAGTAATTAGCAGGATGTCTTTTCATTTTCATTAGTCTCTATTGAAAAAGTATATCATGCAATATATTTGGATTCAACCAAGTACTTGTAGTTTAGCTTTACTCCCAGTACTAATTAGCCTTGTTAGATTCTGAATGATCTAAGGTAGTGAGAAAAACACTCCTTCAACTTGATACTTGGTTGGTGTTCAAGTATCCAGATAGGTCAACGTGGTTTTCTTTTATAATGATGAGATTATATAATAATGATTACCTTGCACCTATTTATCTGAAATACTTTTATTCCACGCTTCTACCCGCTGTGTAGAAAGAGACCATGCAGCTGTGATTCTGGATGCATAGAAACAATAGAACATGTACTTCTCCAGGGCCTATACTTTGGAGACATTCATACTAGCTTAATCTCACCCTGATTGCATAAATACCCAAGACTCATAGGGCAATTCTACACCTCCCCGCTGCTCTGATATCAGCCTTGCCACAGTTGCCAGGTTCTAAATAGCTGCACTTAACATTTGTCAGAAGATGATTGTGCCCCAAACCAGTTTTAATCCAGAGCACCTAATTTATCTGTCAGCCTGGCCACCATCATTTTCCTTCAAGCTTGCTGCCGGTTGCCATGGAAATAGGGAGGGAGGGAGCCATGGAAATAGGGAGGGAGGGAGTAATGGGTATTTGTGAGGGGAAACATGCAGGAGGTATGAGAGTGGAATTGCTGAGAAGCAGTGGGGAGGCTTGGACTCAGAAAGGCCAGCTTGGGTTGCTTAATACCATCAAGGCCAACTGTCCTGGGAACAGCATGCATGAAGGCGGCGTGAAACACCCGGACCAGAGATGTTCCCAAAACATTTTCCTGGCCAATGATTGGACTCTGTCTGCCTGACTATTGGGGGTGGGGTTATTTCCAATTTGTCTTTTTCACACACATTTTTGTCAGACCTTGCCTGACTTTTGCTGCATTCAGTTCATTCTCCGTAAAAGTATTTTTCCTCTGAATCTATGGAGTCAAGGGTTTTCTTTCTTAAGAATTGATCAGAGGCAGCTCTGACATCATCATTACAAGGAGCTCTGTATTGCAATGGGTTTAGTTTGCCATGTTCCATACATCCATCGACTGCTCCTTCCCCTCTTTTTAGACTACTTTAAGAATCCTTTTTTAGATTTTTGGTTTTATATTTTTTAGCTTTTTATATGTAATTTTATTGTGTTGTATTTTTATGCTAATTCTATTATACTTTCTTGTACCCTACCCTGCTTATGCTGGTCTTTGACCATAATAAAGGTTTGATTTGATTTGATGCTAGACTTTCAAACAGCACACAAGGTCATTAAACTGTATTTTTAACTGTATAAATACATCCAGTATTTAACCACAATTAAGACACTTGGCTTTTGTGTATGTAAGATCACATGTTAGCATGACAATAATTCAAATTGATTCAAAAACAGCTAAATAGAGCAAAAAAAGACAGAACTTTTATTTTATTATTATTATTATTATTATTATTATTATTATTATTATTATTATTTTATGTCGAAGTTCTACAGTATTGCTTAATGCATTGTAAGTCGCCCTGAATCTCCAGAGAAGGGCGGCATATAAATTAATTTTTTTTAAAAAAAAGTATCAGTCAAGTAGTATCTCTGATGGAGCCCTGGTGGCACAGTGGTTAAAGTGCAGACAAACTCTGCCCATAGCCTGCAGTTCGATCTTGATGGGGCTCAAGCTTGACTCAGTCTTCCATCCTTCTGAAGCTGGTAAAATGGGGACCTAGATTGTTGGGGGCAATATGCAAATAATGCTGACATTGTCCACTTAGAGAGTTCCATAAAATGTTATGGAGCAGTATATATCTATTTAGACCCGCTCCAGTCCGGCTTCAGGTCTGGGTACAGCACCGAAACGGCATTGGTCGCGTTGGTGGATGATCTCTGGAGGGCCCGGGGTAAGGGGTATTCCTCTATCCTGGTGCTGTTAGACCTCTCAGCGGCTTTTGATACCATCGACCATGGTATCATATTGCGCCGGTTGGAGGGACTGGGGGTGGGGGGCACCGTTTTATGGTGGTTCTCCTCCTACCTCTCCGACCGGTCGCAATCTGTGTTGACAGGGGGGCAGCGGTCGACCCTGAGGCGCCTGGCATGTGGGGTGCCACAAGGGTCGGTCCTCTCGCCCCTCCTGTTCAACATTTATGTAAAGCCGCTGGGTGAGATCATCCGTGGTTTTGGGGTGGAGTTCCATCAGTACGCTGATGATACTCAGCTGTACATCTCCACCCCAGACCACCCCAACGATGCCGTGGAAATGATGTCTCAGTGCCTTGAAGCTGTGCGGGTCTGGATGGGGAGAAACAGGCTTCGACTCAACCCCTCCAAGACCGAGTGGCTGTGGCTGCTGGCGTCCCGATATAGCCAGCTGACTCCATCGCTGGTTATTGGGGGCGAGTCATTGGCCCCCACGGAAAGGGTTCGCAACTTGGGCGTCCTCCTGGACTCGCGGCTGTCTTTAGAGGATCATATGACAGCCGTGGCCAGGGGGGCTTTTTATCAGGTCCGCCTGATTCGCCAGCTGTGACCCTTTCTAGATCGGGACTCCCTACGCACGGTCACTCATGCTCTTGTCACTTCCCGTCTGGACTACTGTAATGCTCTCTACATGGGGCTTCCCTTGGGGTGCACCCGGAGGCTCCAACTGGTGCAGAATGCGGCCGCGCGGGGGATTATGGGAGCGATGGGACGCTCCCACGTGACACCTCTCCTGCGCGAGCTGCATTGGCTGCCGGTGGACTTTCGGGTGCACTTCAAGGTGTTGGTAATCACCTTTAAAGCGCTCCATGGCTTAGGGCCAGGGTACTTACGGGACCGCCTTCTGCCGCCAATTGCCTCCCACCGGCCGGTTCGCTCCCACAGAGAGGGCCTCCTCAGGGTGCCGTCAGCCAGACAATGCCGGCTGGCGACCCCCAGGGGGAGAGCCTTCTCTGTGGCAGTACCCACCCTTTGGAATGATCTGCCTCCAGAGTTAAGAACAATCTCTGACCTCCCAACCTTTCGGCGGGCTTTAAAAACCCATCTCTTTCAGCTCGCCGGCCTAGCCTGATTCCTATAACATCTTATCATTTTAGAGTTGTATTTTAAATATGAAGTTAGTTTTTAATTCTATGGCCACTTATATTATTATTTTATAGAATTTTAACTTTTGTATGTTTGTTTTTTAATTGGCTGTACACCGCCCTGAGTCCGCAAGGAGAAGGGCGGTATATAAATTCAAATAAAGATAAAGATAAAAGATAAGTCTAAATGCTATTGCAGTTGTAATTCTAGTGGTCCAACATAAGATCGCACTGTTCCATCAGGAGTCTTGACCCCATGATCAAATATTCTGAAAACTCAACTGATGCAAGTTGCTCAAGCTACTCACATTTGCTTTATCGGGAGCATCAGCTATAAATTCAAAGAGAGATGATCAGTTTATAGGTATTTAAGCTTTGCGAAGTCCAAGATGAATAACATTTCAGCTTATGTAGCAATCAGAAATTGGACATCACTGAGGTTATTAGGTAATAATGAGAAGAACAGCATTAGATCTTGTTTCTTTTCAGATTTATTTAGTGGTTAGTTTTATTTTTCAAGCATTACAAAGACAATATAGTAAAAAGACCACATTCTCCCCCTTGTATAATTTCTCAGCAATTCAATAACTTGAATTTCTAATGGTTTCATAGGTAATTAGTAAAAGAAGTACTTGGGGATAGCATCAGAATTTTAGTCCTAAAATTCTTAGTACAAAAATATTACTTAATTTTCTTATTCTTTTAATAACATTAATTATGTCTTTGGTGAAATAGCTTGTTGTCCTTCACTTCTGCTGACACTGGATTGATTGAATACATGTTGCCTGGTACGGTTTTCATTACATTATTTTCTTATGAAGTATTTACCTTGTTATCATTTTGGTAGCTCTCTTTATCAACATTTATGGGAAAAGGTGGGCTGTAAATAGATGAACCATTGAGAACAAAAAGAATTACTCTTTACAAATGTTATAGATTTAACAGATCTTCCAGGGTTTTGTTTTGCAAAAACAAAATAAAATAAGTGAACAATCAGATAAATAAGATATTATCGATATGAGATATTGTTTACTTAGTATCCTAGTATGATTTATGTTGATTGCTTGTTTAGTATCCATGACTATCAGTAAGTGTTGTATCTAATTTTTTATGATGAATGTATTTTTACAATGACTATGATAGTGATCTATCACTATTGTTGTATGTACACCGAGAGCTTACGCACCGGAGACAAATTCCTTGTGTGTCTAATAACACTTGGCAAATAAATAATTCTAATTCTAATGAATTATTAAGAGTAATCCACAATTGTTTATTCTTTTTAAAGTGGTATCATAATGTTATTACATTGTATAACAGATGGAACACATTAAAAGATATACCTATCAAAGATTTATCACAGTAGAAACAGATGTATGGATATGCCAGACCAGGCCTGGTTAAGTGCTTAGATGGGGAAACAATTGGGAATATGGAATTCTATATACTTCCTTGTATGGAAAGTAAGATATCACTGACAACTATATGTTACTATCCAAGGCAATATGACTCTATGTACCATAGCAATAGTTGAAAACAGAGGAAGGGTTCATTGCCTTACGTTGTAAATGGATGATCTTCACAGGGCCATCTTGCTGGGGTAGAAGAGGTCTAGGTTCAGCAACCTAGAATCAATGTCAAACAGAAGAAACAAGGTAAAACTTTGTGCAGCTCAGAATGTGTTGAAGAATATGTCATTGTTCAAAAACACAGGGAATAGAAATTCAAGTCAATCGATCAATAAATAAGTTAATTAGTAAAGGTTTTCTCAAATTTATTGGCCATTTTATTTAGCAGGTTTCTAGTTTGGCATTATATTTTTATTTTGCATTATATTTGTATTTAAATCATTTAATACAAATATAATGTGAAAACTACTATTACTAGTAGTAACGTTAAATGTATATGCCACTGACTCCTAGTGGTGGGCAGTTTAGGGTGCTGGACTTTGTTTAAAGTATAAGTTGACTGCATGTAGGCCCTTTATTTGTTTGTTTGTTTTTCTTAATTTAACGTGCATGTTAAACTCCTTAGCATTTCAACTCAGAGCACTTCAAATAGACTTCTATAGCATTCATGGAATGTCCATGTGACCACATGATATTTCATGATTATAGCAGTGGTGGGTTGCCCCCGGTTAGGACCAGTTCACAAGAAGCAGTAGTAAAACCGGCGGGAGGCCCTGCCCACTGCCCCAGATGTCATCATTGGCGATCTGTGTATGCGCATGCACGATCCCATTGCGAATCGGTAGTAAAGGTAAGTAGAACCCTGGGTGATAGGGATATTCCAAGAAGGACTTTGAGAAAGAAGTAGTAGGGAGCACACAGGGTATATTAACCCTGATAATGCAAAGGTTCAAACCTTGATAATGCAAAGGTACATTCTTTATTTTATATATAAAAGTTTTTTTATTTTTTATTTCAAAACAAACAAACACACACTAACAAACACACAATGCATTTTTTCTGAACAGAGTATTGGCCGCGCCAAAATTTGTACAGCTTTTAGTTTTCTCCAACACAATTTATATATTTCACTTTTTGCCATAATATTCTTTCTCTCTAATTTTTTTTATTTTATTTTCCTTCTGTTTCTTCTGTTATATAACCAATATTACCAGTCCCCCTAATCTCTAATCTTAGTCAATTTTTCTTCCCCCCCCATTCCTTTTTTCAAATTGAAACCCTTTAACTTAAAGTCAATCATTTTTCTAAAACCTAACCCTTACTTTAAATCATCTTATTAAAATATTTTTCCATTGCTCCCTTTTCACAACATAATATAGTTTCAAACATTTTCCCTAGATTCCATTATTCCAATTATAGATATTAGTATTCATACAATTTTACATATATAACTCATTTCCTTCCCTCTTTTCCATTTCTTTCTTTTATCAGCTTATCCAAATGCACGTTAAACTCCCTAGTACTTCAACTCAGAGCACTTCAAACAGACTTCTATAGCATTCATGGAATGTCCATGTGGCCACATGATAGCTCATGATTATAGGGATATTCCAAGAAGGACTTTGAGCACACAGCAGGGCTGAAATGAAAAAATTGTTACTACCGGTTCTGTGGGCATGGCTTGGTGTGTGTGTGAGGTAATGTGACTGGGTGGGCGTAGCCAACTTTTTTTTTTTTTAACTTTTCAAAGCATTTTTTCTAATGCCGATCAGGAAACTTAGCTGGGATCATCAGAGAAGCATTTTAAAAAATTATCTCTCTGTCGATCAGGAAACTCTGCTGGGATGTCAGAGACTTTTCAAAGCATTTTTTTACCACCTCTTCAGCCAAGAGGCTGCAGAAAAAAATTGCTTTGAAAAGCCTCTGACGATCCCAGATGAGCCGCACGATCATCAGAGGCTTTTTAAAAAAACTTTTAAAAGCATTTTTTCGTCGGAAGAGTTTGTAGAAAAAATACTTTTAAAAGTAAAAAAAAAAAAAAAAGCCTCTGATGATCCTGCGGCTCAGCTGGGTATGGGCAGGGGGGCACAGGGATTTTTGCTACCGGTTCTCCTAACCACCTGCCGCCATTGCTACTGAATGGGGCGATCCAGTCCGACTGGGAGCATTTCACGCCTCGGTATATTAACTCTGATAATGCAAAGATTCAAACCCTGATAATGCAAAGGTGCATTCTAGTAGACTAGAGTAGAGTAGAGTAGAATAGAAGAGTTGGAAGGGACCTTGGAGGTCTTCTAGTCCAACTCCCTGCTCAGGCAGGAAATTTAAAATGTATACATTTTTAAAGGAGTAGTTGAGTGCTAGCTTGACTTTACTAGATTCCACTGAAAGTGGAATGTCAAATTCATTCCCGCAAGAATCCAGGGCAGACTTATTTCATGTCTCAAAGTCATTGCCCCAAGGCAACATGACATTCAAAATACCTAAAACTGTGAGGGGACTGTACTACTATGGTTGTAAAAGCCCACCGTGACATAAGGAGATACCGCCATGTATATATTGCCCCAACATGGACAACCTTAGGTTATCTCAATGTTTATCTGCCAGATGGACCCTGCATGAACTCGTGGTGCTACAAAAGGACACAGCAGGGGATCCACAGAACATTTGCTCTCCAACGGCTCCTCTACAAGAACTGATGGAGAGCAAAATGTAATATGACCAAGGCCAAGGGGCAAATTACTAGATACATACATCTGTACACAAAGGACAATTCCAATTTTCCTTCCTATAGTCCGTTGCATAATCTGTGGAAAAGAATGTAATTTTGACTTTTGGCTTTATAGATTAGATTGATAGATGTTTATAGAAATGACTTGTTCATATTACTATGGAAAAACAAAAAGCTGTGATTTGATGTTCATGTCTTATTTTACTGTAACAGAGAGAGGTGTTTTTTTTTAAAAAAATTGATTTATATGCCGCCCTTCTCCGAAGACTCAGGGCAGCTTACAATGTGTTAAGCAATAGCTTTCATACTTTTGTATATTTATACAAAGTCAGTTTATTGCCCCCACAAACTGGGTCCTCAATTTACCTACCTTAGAAAGGATGGAAGGCTGAGTCAACCTTGAGCCTGGGGAGTTGGAAATCAATGCTTCTTTCTCTTTTCTTTTCTTTTACCTACCTTCCCTCACTTCTCTTCCCCCTTTCCCTTTCCCCCACATTGTTCTTTTATTTACTTTTATATTTTCTATTTTATAATACTTAATAACCTAATAAAAAATGTTTGAAAGGAAAAAATAATATCGTTCATTGCATAATCATTCCATTATTAAAGAAAGATTTCTTGCTGCACAACATGGAGAGTTTTTTTGCTACTGGGCATATAACATACATTTTTTAGTTCACTTAACCTTTCGTCAAAGCAGCAATTTCCATTTTTCAAAGAGGCTGTCTAATTTATATTTAAGAAATAAATTTACCTCTTTTACCTCTTTTTGAGCCATGGTGGCGCAGTGGTTAGAATGCAGTACTGCAGGCTAATTCTGCTGATTGCTGGCTGACTGCAATTTGGCAGTTCGAATCTCACCAGGCTCAAGGTTGACTCAGCCTTCCATCCTTCCAAGGTCAGTAAAATGGGCCCTGATTGTTGGAGGCAATATGCTGATTCTGTAAACTGCTTTGAGAGGGCTGTAAAGAACTGTAAAGTGGTATATAAGTCTACATGCTATTGCTATTGTTGTCCTGGATATATTACCATATTTTTCAGACTATAAAATGCACTCCCTCCCCCTGTCCAAAAATGGGTGGAAATGTTATAGAGCAAATGTTGCTGAAGTCACGCCCACCCGCAGGCCTCCACCCTTTGGCCTCTGCCTCCCAGCAATTTGCTTCCTTGCAGCAAACAGCAAAAAGCCTGGTCAGCTTCAGCACAGCCTGATTTATCACGAGCGGTTAATTGGCAGTTGGATCTGCCTCCTGGAATACCAACGATCAGCTGTTCCAGGCCTCAGGGATTGCCGCCACCTATTGCTGCCTCCACATGCCCATTTTCCATGCATCTTGTTCAGTGGTGATAGGCAGCGGCGGGGATTCCCACTGCCTGGAATGGGCTGAAAACGGGACACACGGAGGCCGAAAATGGGGCATGCAGAGGCTGAAATGGGGCACACAGACGTGGCGATAGGTGGCAGTGATCCCTGCAGCCTGGAACAGCTGTTTGTCAATATTCTGGGAGGCAGATTCAACCGCCAATTAGCTGCTTGTGGTAAATCAGGCTGTGCTGAAGCTGACCAGGCTGTTTGCTGCAAGGGAGCAAATTGCTAGTAGGCAGAGGCAGATTTTTTTTTTCTTGTTTTCCTCCCCAAAAGCTAGATGCATCTTATAGTCCGGAGCATCTTATAGTCTGAAAAATATGGTATATATAGATAGAAAGTACCAATTTCTTTTCATTCTGTTTCCATTCATGTTGAGTGTCAGTGCTGGCTGTGACTGCATTATTATTAGTCACATGGGTGAATCTGTTCTGCCTCAGCTATGGACCCCAAAAGCAGCACACACAAAGTCTGTACAAACCTTAGTTTACTAAATTAAATCAGTCTTTTTCAGATAAAGGCTGTTAATTAACTTTCTTAACAACCTACAAGAATCCAAAGAATAAACAATCGTAATCTCACTATGGTTGGCAGAAAGCCCAGAAGCAATTTGCAGGAAACAGATAAGAGAATTAAGATCAGGATGCGAAGGAGAGTGAACGAAGTTTTTCCCTGCAAATTGCCTCAGTCATCATCCTTCCTTAAATAGGCTAAGGGAGTGGCCAATTAGCCCCAAGACTTACTCTTGAGGAGGTCTCCTCCTGAGGAACCACTCCTGCCTTTTGGCAGCTCTGCACACCCGTGCATCGAGAAGAGGCTCCTCCTCTTCTTCCTCTTCACTTATGGGAGCTTCTGGAGGTTCTGAAGGCCCTGGCTGAATCCCAGCCTCTGGCACCACATCTTCTCCAGCCTCCTCATTGTCTGACTCGAGTGCCAGCTGCACAGGCTGCTGACGCAGCACTACACCAGCCTCTCTCACTTAGCAACATACATTTTGGGCTCAATTGTGGTCGTAAGTCAAGGACTACCTACATAGTTCATGGAAATGTATTAAACAGAAACTTTTTAAAAAAGGAACTGGCAACATTTTTTGCTAACCACGAAACAATAAATTCCATTCAGTTCTGTTTCTTAACAAATAAATTCAAGTATACTTGATGCATTAAAAATTTCAAGCACATTGCAGCATCTGATTTGCAAATTACCATTACATGAAAGATTGGATGGATATGGCAAGGAAAGGAAGCTATAATTTATGCAAGAATTGGATACATTTCACATCCTACCTTGATACCATTAGGATAAGAAAAGCTTTTCTGCTGACATTAACAGATGTTGCTCGAGATTGTTTTTTTGCAGCACTCAGACCGGACGCAATCAGCAACGAATTAAATTGCTTCTCCGAAATGCAAGCATTTACTCTGCCAGTCAAGGGCTAGGGAAAATACAAAAAAAAAAAAAAAAAAAAAAAAAGGGCTTGGTCCTTAGATTCGGAAGTTTAGTAGTGTTGCAGTCTTTTTCCCATCCTCATGAAAATTAAGTCCGTTTGTGCATAGACACTGTTCCCATTTCCTCAAGAACTAGGAACTGTGTCTCTGTGTGTTGTTTCTCTGACTGTGTGCAGAGAGAGAGAAAAGAGAGACAGAGAAATAATTATCAGAGAGCCTCCTCAATTCTATATTGGGGAAAAAAATTGCATTACCCATTGGGGTTAGAATCTTGAGGTTGAGAGGTCCTTGACGGTCTCTGAACCTGATGGTTTTCTTGCAGAGATTTCTTTACCCAAACTAAGTAACATCTTCAGTGCCTCAATGATGTTACCTAGTTTGGGTAAGGAAACATCTGTAAAACAACAGCATCAACAACAACCAAGTTCACAGAACTTCAAGGACCGTTCATGTCAACCCTAAACTACAAATATTCTCCTTTATCAATTCTGAAGTTTGCAGGCACCAAATACAGAAAGATGAAATGAGATGGCTGCATGGATTTCCTCCATCACCACCTCCTCCTCCTCCCCATCTCCTCCATTTCCTTCTTTTCCTTTTCTCTTTCTTCATATTGACTTCTCCTCCTCCACCACCTCCTCCTCCTCCCCCTCCTCCTCCTCCTCGTTCTTTCCCCGTCCTCCTCCTCCTTTTCCTTTTCCCCTTCCCATTGACTTTTCCTCCTCCTCCTCCTTCTTCTTTCCCCCTCTCACTCCTTCTCCTCACTCTCCTCCTCTTCCTTCTTTTCCTTTTCTCCTTCTTCCCATGGACTTCCCTTCCTCCTCCTCCTCCCCCTCTCCTCCACTTCCTTCTTTTCCTTTTCTCCTTCTTCCCATTGACTTCTCCTCCTCCTCCTCCTCCTCCTCCTCCTCCTCCTCCTCCTCCTCCTCCTCCTCCTCCTCCTCCTCCTCCTCCTCCTCCTTCTCCTCACTCTCCTCCTCTTCCTTCTTTTTCTTTTCTCCTTCTTCTCATGGACTTCCCCCCCCACTCCTCCTCCTCCTCCTCCTTCCCCTCTCCTCCACTTCCTTCTTTTCCTTTTCTCCTTCTTCCTATTGACTCCTCCTCCTCCTTCTTTTCCTTTTCTCCTTCTTCCCATTGACTTCTCCTCCTCCTCCTCCTTCCCCCTTCCTCTCATTCTCCTCACTCTCTGCCTCTTCCTTCTTTTCCTTTTCTCCTTCTTCCCATGGACTTCTCCTCCTCCTCCTCCTCCTCCTCCTCCTCCTCCTCCTCCTCCTCCTCCTCCCCCTCCCCCTCTCCTCCACTTCCTTCTTTTCCTTTTCTTTTTCTTCCTATTGACTTCTCCTCCTCCTCCTCCTCCTCCTCCTCCTCCTCCTCCTCCTCCTCCTCCTCCTCCTCCTCCTTTCCCCCTCCTCCTCCTCCTTTTCCTTTTCTCCTTCTTCCCATTGACTCCTCCTCCTCCTCCTCCTCCTCCTCCTCCTCCTTCCCCCTTCCCCCTTCCCCTCATTTTCCTCATTCTCCTCCTCTTCCTTCTTTTCCTTTTCTCCTTCTTCTCATTGACTTTATTTTCCAAAGTGACTCATCTAAGAAGAGGGGCTTCACATCATGTTACAAGAGATGCTTGCCAGCACTTCTAGTTACCAGAAGTTTATTGGTTTATTTTGGGTAGATGATTCCTCAAAGCAGATTAATGTGATAATTTTGCCTCACTTTTACAAAGAGACTGCATTACTTTACAAAATACACTTAGAAGAGTCCTTCACTTGAATTATAGTTGAACTGGGGAACTCTTTTGAATCACAGGGATAGAGTTAGACATAGGGCTGCATAGATCGAGCAAGGATGTTCTGATATTATTATTTTTTTTACAATCAAATAGAAGAAACAAAAATGCTTTAACAAATAGTTAGCAGCCACCAGCTTATATTAGGCAAACAAAGTCAGATATTTAGACTGGATTTGGCATTTTTCTCCACTGACTGAGCCTATTTGTTTGTTTCTTTGTTCACTCTTGTTCAGCCACGGTGGCGCAGTGGTTAGAGTGCAGTACTGCAGGCTACTTCTGCTGACTGCTGGTGCAATTTGGCAGTTCAAATCTCACCAGGCTCAAGGTTGACTCATCCTTCCATCCTTCCGAGATGGGTAAAATGATGACCTAGATTGTTGGGGGCAATAGGCTGACTCTGTAAATCGCTTAGAGAGGGCTGTAAAGTGGTATATAAGTCTAAGTGTTATTGCTATTGCTTGTGGTTTGACACACTGCCAGATAGATTAGATTGAATTTGCTGTTTTCATCTACCTATCAAGTCCTTCTTAATGACTTGGGAGAGCCAGATGTTGTTTGACAGTGTTAAAGGTATTGTTGCAGGATATATGGTGATATGATGGTGATTTTGTCAATGGTGCTTAAGTGGTGCTCCAGTTATTATTATTATTTCCTACCTTTGTTTTGTAATGCTCAAGATGCCATAGACAGTACTCTTATTTCTTTCTATTTTTCTCACAACAACTCTAATGATCTCCGTTACCAGTCCAGCATCTTAACCATTACACCAAACTGGTTTTCATTTGTACAACTTCTGCATTCATTTTATTTATTTATTTATTTATTTATTTATTTATTTATTTATTTATTTATTTATTTATTTATTTATTTATTTATTTATTTATTTATTTATATTTATCAACAAGTACAAGGAAACAAGTACCAGTACAGACATAGACATGGACACATAAAAAAACTGGCACAAATAAAAGAATATAAATAGGCAAAACATAGCCATAGACACATAGAATGATTACATATAAATGGGAACAGTAGTACAGGGACGGTAGGCATGCTGGTGCCCTTATGCACGCCCCCTTAGGGACCTCTTAAGAAACATGAAAGGTCCATGGTAGACAGTTTAAGATAAAAGGTACGGGGATTAGAGAAACTAACAACAGGATCAGCTAGAATGTTCCAGACATTTACTACTCTATTGCAGAAGTCATATTTCCTACAATCAAGATTAGAGCGAATTACATTGAGTTTGAATCTATTGATAGCCCTTGTGTTATTATGGGTGAAGTTAAAGTACTCATTTACAGGTAGGACTTTAGTAAATAATCTTATGAACTAAGCATAGGTCGGAACATAGACAGCGTATTTCAAGTCTATCCAGACCTAAAATTTCAAGCCTAGTGGTGGGATAGGGAATTTTATTTCAAGCAGAAATAAAAGTACCCTTCTAGTAAAATATCTCTGGACCCTCTCTAATGTATTGATGTATCTGAAATACAGTGAGGGTTCCAGGCAGGTGAGGAGTATTCAAGTATATTTTCTCATTATATTTCTTTTTATATGTAACATTCAATTGGTCACTTCATTTCCCATTATTTGCAAGTGATTTTTATGATACATTAATATTGGGATCCAAACTTCTTACCTATTTATACAATCTAGCTAATGTTATCTGCAAATCATTGGGATTCTCAGCCAACAGTATGGCATTATCTGCATGCAAAATTATTTCCTAAACTCTCCTTCCTTCCTTCCTTCCTTCCTTCCTTCCTTCCTTCCTTCCTTCCTTCCTTCCTTCCTTCCTTCCTTCCCCCTCTCCCCCACTCTCATTTACTGCTTTAACATTCCATGAGACCATCTTCCATATGCTCATCATTATATAGACCCATAGATATTGACATCTGTTTCCCATCTTGGCTTGGGCAGTCAATCAAGACTTTGAAATAATGACTTTTTAGCAAGACAGTGAAAATCTACATATCTGTACCATATGCATCATTCCATGCTAACATTAAGGGCCAGTCAGTTTAGGCACATTTTTGGTGTGTATACTAGGAACCCAGCCAAAATTTGGTTATACTTCAAGTATACTTAAGCTGCTCTATGCAAGCAAAGATCGAATCTATGAACTCTTTTGCAAGCCACGTGTTGCTGCTTATATCCCAACATTTAGGAGATATATGCAATGTACTGGCACATTCAGGATACCTGTGGTTCCTCCCCTCTCGCCTCTTTTTCTATCTGTTTTCAATAATGTTTTCCCCACTCTAACAAAACATAAGTGCTTGACTGTTATTTGAATTTTCATTTGGAATTTGCTGGAAGAGGGAGCACTTAAAGAGCTTCAAATATATTTGTGCTGACTAGTTTACTATTCCTTCCACACATCTGGTTCTCAGCTTAAATCCAGGTGGAGCAGGAGGGAATATGCAATATTCGAAAGACATTCTGCCTATGGGGGAAATAAAGATACACACATTTTTTTTTAAAAAAAAGACTTTAGTTTCTCCCCTCTCACCCTCCCCAATGAAGCCAATCATCTTTGCACATGATGGCTTCGGCCCCATTGAGTGAATGAAAGACATATTTCTGGGTGCTGGATAAGGGGAAAATAATATTTTAATTTGTATTTTCTAGTATTAATAACGAGAATCCCAACCTAATTGCGAAATCCAAGAACCCTTGAATTTATTTTTCCTCTGAAGAACCAGCTTTGCCAGATAAATAGGATGCCAGTCGGAGGAAACCTTCTGATTGCACTTTGCAAACTGATCTGTTACCCATCATGCTCTCTGTCTGCCATTTAAGCAGTGATTTATGGAAGGACTCATGTGCAGATAAAAATTCAACCTCCAGATGTGAAACCACTATTCTAAAGAGTTTCTGATGTTCCGATTACACTTTGAGGAGAACGAAAGGAGAGCTATAAAAAGATATATACGGTAAAGGTAAAGGTTCCCCTGCAAATGTGTGCTAGTCATTTCTGGCTCTAGGGGGAGGTGCTCATCTCTGTTTCAAAGCCGAAGAGCCAGCACTATCTGAAGACATCTCTGTGGTCATGTGGCCGGCATCTCTAAATGCCGAAGGTGCATGGAACTCTGTTACCTTCCTACCAAAGGTGGTCCCTATTTTTCCCCTTGCATTTTTTACCTGCTTTCGAACTGCTAGGTTGGCAGAAGCTGGGACAAGTAACGGGAGCTAGGGATTTGAACCTCTGAACTGCTGATCTTCTGATCGACAAGCTCAGCGTCTTAGCCACTGAACTACTGTGTCCCTCCAGAAAAAGACATATATAGTTTATCAGTAGTGGGTTTCAAATCCCGTCACTACCGGTTTGCTCACAGACACTCGTGTGTTCATGCGCGACACTTCCGTGCATGCGCAGAGACATCTGAGTGGGTGGGCGGAGCCTCCTGCTGCCACTGCTACTGGTTTGCCCAATCTGGGGCAAACTGGTAGCAACCCACCACCACATTTTATCACTTTTACTAAAAATATGGAATTTGTCCTTTATAGGACATGGACGGGAAGGAGAAAACGTATGCCTGAGGAGAGAGTTTGATTTTAAAAGGTAGCCAAAAATACCCCTTCTCTCCCAAAATCTCCTGTTATTCCTGTTGTGTTCTTCTGTATTATTGCCTGCATGAAAAAAGGAAGGAAGGAAGGAAGGAAGGAAGGAAGGAAGGAAGGAAGGAAGGAAGGAAGGAAGGAAGGAAGGAAGAATTATAAAAAGGTGGAGAACTCAAAACAAATATTCTTTTTTAAAAATTTATTTAATCTTTGTATTTTTTTTAATTCATAAACATTTTGAATACAGTGTATTGTCAGGGTATATCATTTACAAAAGAAAAACAAAGAAAGGGCATTAAAAAGTATTAGTACATATATTGGTAACAGTAGTAATAATGTAACAGAATAATTTAGCTAAACTTCTCTTTATTTATTTATTTTATTTATTTATTTATTTTGTCAAGTACATATTAGTTAACATATATAAATGTATAAGCATGAATTGAATACATAAAATGAATACAATTAAAGGGAACATTAGGACAGGGACGGTAGGCACGCTGGTGCTCTTATGCCCGCCTTATTGGCTCATTTATAATATTGTTAAATATATTGAAGTATTTATAGTTATAAACCATCTTTTTCTTTAATTCATACGGAACAATAATCTTCCTTCATCTAATTTCTACCTCTTATCTCTAACCACTCATAAAATCTATTCCATATAAAGTAATGTTCTGTGTCTTTTAGTTTTAAAGTCAGTCTGTCTATCTCAGCACAGTCTAACACTTTCTGAAATATATCGTTATCTGCTGTATGCTCATTTTTCCAGCATTTTGCAAATATTATCCTTGCTGCTGTCAATACATGTAAAACCAAATATGTAGTCCCTTTATCGTAACCCTCCAGCATTATACCTAACAGAAATACTTCTGTTTCAGGTCTATACATTTGTTGTGATCTAGGTTTCCTGAGTCATTAAAACACACGAGTAGCCCCAAAAACTTTTTTTATTGCAAAGCTGTGAATTACGTTCATTGACAGCGGAGTCCCAATTAGTTGCAAAAAGTCCTTCAGGAGAAGTCCTTCAGGATAATCACCAACCTCTATTTCCCTTGATACACCGCCAAATACCTACTTGGCAAAGCCACATGGAATCCAGAATCAAACAGAGATGTCGACTGGGAACAGAATTAACAATGTTGCTCTCCTGCAAAGGGCCCACGTGCCTTTGTTCCTCTTTTAAGCCTTATAGGAGGGGCCAATCATCTCCAGGTTTTACTCCTGAGTCATCCCTTTAGTTTTAACTGTTCTTGCCTTCTGGAAGCTCTGCACGTGCGTGCACTAGGAACAAGCTCCTCCTGTTCCTCTGCCTCTCTGATGTCCAACTCTGGAAGCTCCGGAGTCCACACATAACTCCCAGATGGTCCTGGCCCCATCTCTGTCTCCGATGCAGAGCCTCATCCGAGCCTTCCCCAGATTCCAGGACTGGCCATGTTCCTCCCCAGCCTCCTCATTGTCCAACTCCACTGCCAGCTCCGCAGGCTGCTGGTGGACCACAACAACATTTGTTAATCATCTTTTCCAACCAGGTGGGTATTTTCTTCCAATATTTTCTTGCTTTCGTACATATGACAGTAAGTACCTGGGGTCTGATTGCATTTCCAGCATCTAGCAGACAGATTAATAAACATTTTTGCCAGTCTTGCTGGTTGCAAATGCCACCTATAAAACATTTTATAAAGGTAATCCTTATATGCCATAGCTATTGTCAATTTATAGTTCCTATCCCAAAGTTTTTGCCATTTGTCTAATTCTATAGCGTAGCTATGTTATACCTATAGCTATAACAGATATCCCATCTGCACATACAAACTTCTTCAGATACACTCATGAAAATTTATATCTTAGAATATTTGCAAAAAGTTTAGAATAGTACTGTACCGTGAGCTGATGGTGCTAAATATCACGTCTTTAAAACAGGGTTTGACTTAAAGACAGAGAGGAATCAAAGTATTACAAGAGTTGGAATATGCGGCATCAATGGCTTGAAACAAGATGTAAAATTGATGTATAAAGATTATATATATATATATATATATATATATATATATATATATATATATATGTGTGTGTGTGTGTGTGTGTGTGTGTGTGTGTGTGTGTGTGTGTGTGTGTGTGTATGTGTGTGTGTGTGTGTATGTGTGTGTGTGTAAGTCTTTGGTTATTCGGGTCTTCTCCCACGTAAAATTGGAAGTATCTTGGCGATGTTTCGATGACGTCTCATTCGTCATCTTCAGGCTGGTGTTCTCGGCTTCGTGCTTCCAGGAGATTGCTCCTGGAAGCACGAAGCCGAGAACATCAGCCTGAAGATGACAAATGAGACTTCATCGAAACATCGCCAAGACACTTCCAATTTTACGCGGGAGAAGACCCAAATAACCAAAGACCTACATACAAACACCCGCGAAAACCTCAGAATATGAATATATATATATATATATATATATATATATATATATATATATATATATATATATATATATATATATATATATATGATAAAACTTGTTAAAAGATAAAAGGAATATATAAATACATATAGATATACTACATATATGAAGAATAGATGAAACCGAAGTTAATGAAGAACAAGGTGCAATAACCTAATCTAACCTAACCTAACCTAACCTAACCTAACCTAACCTAACCTAACCTAACTAAATTAAACTATTAAACCGTGTCTGCCTCTGTGTGTTTTATAGATGGGGTCTCAATCAATCAGAAGAGATCTCAAGCAGGAGCCTCAGTCTATACTATTCTGGACAAATGGCTGTTGAGTTTGTTGAGATGAAAGAGTTATAGGCAGGATAACTAGAGGAAAATACTCTATGGTGCCTTCCTTCCCTTGATGCCCTAAGCATATGCTATGCTTATTTTTGCTTAAAAAGCCATGGTGGTGCAGTGGTTAGAATGCAGTACTGCAGGCTACTTCTGCTGACTGCCGACTGCCAGCAGTTTGGCAGTTCTACTCACACTGACTTAAGGTTGACTCAACCTTCCATCCTTCTAAGGTTGATAAAATTAGGACCTAGATTATTGGGAGCAATATGCAGTCTCTGTAAACCACTTAGAGAGGACTGCTGTAATGTCTGAGTGCTATTGCTATTGTTAATAATAGTTAATATACACTGCATAGCTTTCATTTGAAAGTCTGCCTTGCATAGACCTGATACAGTGGGGCAAAAAAGTATTTAGTCAGCCACCAATTGTGCAAGTTCTCCCACTTAAAAAGATGAGAGAGGCCTGTAGGTAGATCTCAACTATGAGAGACAAAATGAGAAAACAAGTCCAGACAAACACATTGTCTGTCTTGGAAAGAATTTATTTGCAAATTATGGTGGAAAATAAGTATTTGGTCAATATCAAAAGTTTATCTCAATACTTTGTTATATATCCTTTTTTGGCAATGACAGAGGTCAAACGTTTTCTGTAAGTCTTCACAAGGTTGGCACATGCTGTTGCTGGTATGTTGGCCCTTTCCTCCATGCAGATCTCCTCTACAGCAGTGATGTTTTTGGTCTGTCACTGGGCAACACGGATTTTCAACTCCCTCCAAAGGTTTTCTATGGGGTTGAGATCTGGAGTGTGGCTAGGCCACTCCAGGACCTTGAAATGCTTCTTACGAAGCCACTCCTTCATTGCCCGGATGGTGTGTTTGGGATCATTGTCATGCTGAAAGACCTAGCCACATTTCATCTTCAATGCCCTTTCTGATGGAAGGAGGTTTGCACTCAAAATCTCACGATACATGGCCCCATTCATTCTTTCCTGTACAGAGATCAGTCGTCCTGGTCCTTTTGCAGAGAAACAGCCCCAAAGCATGATGTTGCCACCCCCATGCTTCACAGTAAGTATGGTGTTCTTTGGATGCAAATCAGCATTCTCTCCTCCAAACACGACGAGTTGTGTTTCTACCAAACAGTTCTACTTTGGTTTCATCTGACCATATGACATTCTCCCAATCCTCTTCTGGATCATCCAAATGCTCTCTAGCATACTTCAGACGGGTCCGGACATGTACTGGCTTAAGCAGGGGGACACGTCTGGCAGTGCACCTATCTGAGTCCCTGGCGGCATAGTGTGTTACTGATGGTAGCCTTTGTTACGTTGGTCCCAGCTCTCTGCAGGTCATTCACTAGGTCTCCCCTTGTGGTTCTGGGATTTTTGCTCACCATTCTTGTGATCATTTTGACCCCACGGGGTGAGATCTTGTGTGGAGCCCCAGCTTGAGGGAGATTATCAGTGGTCTTGTATGTCTTCCATTTTCTAATTGTTGCTCCCACAGTTGATTTCTTCACACCAAGTTGCTTGCCTATTGCAGATTCAGTCTTCTCAGCCTGGTGCAGGTCTACAATTTTGTTTCTGGTGTCCTTCTACAGCTCTTTAGTCTTCACCATAGTGGAGTTTGGAGTGTGACTGTTTGAGGTTGTGGACAGGTGTCTTTTATACTGATAACAAGTTCAAACAGATGCCATTAATACAGGTAATGAGTGGAGGACAAAGGAGCCTCTGAAGAAGAAGTTACAGTTCTGTGAGAGCCAGAAATCTTGCTTGTTTGTAGGTGACCAAATATTTATTTTCCACCATAATTTGCAAATAAATTCTTTCCAAATCAGACAATGTGATTGTCTGGATTTGTTTTCTCATTTTGTCTCTCATAGTTGAGGTCTACCTATGAAGTCAATTACAGGCCTCTCTCATCTTTTTAAGTGGGAGAACTTGCACAATTGGTGGCTGACTAAATACTTTTTTGCCCCACTGTAAGTGCCAGTCCATCAAAGATAAGTATCACCACAGGCTTCTTCTCTGCTGATGTCTGAGAAGAAATTCCTGCCTTCTGTCCTGATCTTTCTCTGTTTATTCCATCAGTACTGCAAAAATTGTCTGTCTGCACGGCAGGAAGATATCAGTCTGATCCAACAATATGTTCTCCTTTCATAGTACAATTGTATTCATACAGAGCTCAGCTTTTACCTCAGATCCCTCTTTTGAAGTACGGAAGTCCGTTCTGTTCTTTTTTGTATCAAAATACTGCAATGCAATTACAAATGGGAAGGATTACCGTGTTTTTCAGACTATAAAATGCACCTATCTTTTGGGGGGAGGAAAACAAGAAAAAAAATCTGCCTTTGCTTCTCAGCATCCATCTGATATTCATTTGGTCCGTTCACCATGGCCCAATCTCCACCACCAGTTTACCACTGCCACAACCCATTTGGTGTGGCCTGTTTGGTGATGCCATGGCCCATTTTCCATGGTCTGGTTGCACCGCACGTTTGCCACCAAAAATGTGATGCACCAAGGCCAAAAACAGCCAAAGGGTGGGAGCGGGTGGATGGGTGGGGGGCTTCAGCAACATTCGGTGTATAAGACGCACCACAATTTTCATCCACTTTTTTTGAGGGGGGGGGGAGTGCATCTTATACTCTGAAAAGTATGATATTTAAATTCTCTATCTGCTCCTATCCTTTCAAACATGGGGCCATGCTGTAATTATTATTCAGATTTTTCGTTTTGGTTTTTTTGCATGTAGCAGTTTTTCATTTAAATATCCTGGATGGATGGAATACTACTTAAGCAATCTGTCTTGAATTTCAATTTCACATTTATCATGACAAAAAATTAAATCTGTTTTTCCTGTCCAAGGAGAGAAAGCTTGATGTGAACTTTAATAAATCAAACATTGTGCTCAGATGGGGCTTCAGCTGGAAGATTTTTAGAAGTTATGGGTATAACTAAGTTAGCCCTTTACCCTGAGCCAGGTTAATAAAGGTGAAGAGCTGATCTTAAATCTTACATAATATAATTCCTAAGGGATGATAATGGAATGTTCTTGGTTCAAATGTCACTGTATTCAGAAACTCATTAGCTGAATATAGGCAAGTTATATATCTTTACTGTGATATTTTCCCATCACCACAATGCTGCAGTTAATATGGATTCTACAGCAAGGATTGCTGAATGCTAAAATATCCCAAAGGTGCTTTATCAAAAGGCAACTGGACTTTCACTTTTCCATGAAAACATTTGGCTTCCCATCCAAGAAGCTGAAGAAGCTTCTTGGATGAGAAGCCAAACATCTTCAAGGAAAAACAAAAGTCCAGTTGCCTTTTGATAAAGCACCTTTGGGGCAGCCATGATCTGGATGATTGAGAATGTTCATAGATGAATATTTAAGATATTTTTTCATGATACGCCCAATTTCCATGATAAAGCTCAATTAGGCCTTACGCTCATGCCTAATTTAGCTTTATGAAAGATACCAATCTGAAATTTACTGAATTCACTAAGCTGCTGGTGGGTTGCAGCTTTCTGAAAATTAAAACATGCTATAAAAAGGCTATGAAAGTCACAATGCAGATGAAGTCGCACAAAGGCGTTGCAAAGATAGAGAGAACTTTGAAACACAAATACAATAGCATCACGTGAAGCATTCCAAGATGTTCTTTCCAAAGTTTTTTTTTTTTTTTTTTTTGCAAGCCAAGCACCTGCCTCAAAGTATTAAAGCAGTTACATCTTGGGAAAGCTCATGTGGCTTCTTTGAAGGTTGTCTCTGTTTGTATGCTTGTCAGACTGCAGAGTCACTTGGCTTCCCTGGTGGTCCTAAAGGAAGCGTTGCTGCTTGTGCACAAACATGCACGAACACACACACATAATGTTCCAAACAGCTGTGCTAATCCTCCCAGAAGATGTGGCTGTCTCAAGGAATCACCGGTCCTTTGGCCTGCTATTATGTTTTGTGAAGCACCCCTTCCAAATACCTGTCAATGACTACTTCAGCTTCAACCACAATAATACATGAGCAAATAATAGATACAAACTCAAGGTAAACCACTCAAACTTAATTGCAGAAAATACGACTTCAGCAACAGAATGGTCAATGCATGGAATGTACTACTTGACTCTGTGGTTTCATCCCCAAACCCCCATACCTTTAACCTTAGACTGTCTACTGTTGACCTCACCCCATTCCTAAGAGGTCTGTAAGGGGCGTGCATAAGTGCACCAGCGTGCCTACCGTCCCTGTCCTAATGTCACTTTTTACTCTGACTCTTTTCATGTATTCAAATTACGTTTATACTTTAGACTTCCGGTTGGCGTCACGGTGACCCAGACAGGGAAATAGCAGGGCTCTAAGGAGCCCCGCGAAAACCCCATCTGTTAAGCTGCCATCGGCAGGTCTATGGACCTGCCCTGTCCTGGAGGGACAGGGGGTAAGAGAGGGACCCCTCAGTTTCTCAGGGCTAGAGGATTGCCCTCTGTGTCATCGTCGGCTGAGCGGCAGCCATGACGGCTGCCTCAAGGCTGTGACAACTGGGAAAAGCAATGCACAGGAGGAAGAAGTGAAGAAATAGAGCAAAATGTTTGGAAGCCGGGTGAGTGAGTGATTTAACCCAGGTGGGAACAGCACTTAAATAATTGATTTTGACAAGAGAGCCCCTAGCCTTAAATAGCGGCTACAGACAGTGGGGGCAAGAAGATTTAGATAAGCTATTTGCAGGAGGAAGAGACCCATTTATGAACTACCTTTATTACTGATTGTTGTGGAATGGCTGGTTAGTTGGAAGTTATAAAATTTTGAAACCTTTTGATATTGGAATGGAATATCTTTGGAGAGACAAAGAGGGAGGAGGCGATAAGCAGAAACTTTTTGAAGCAATCCGAAAAACCAAGCGGAGAATTACATATTGGCTAAAATGGAGTCGTGTCATGGAGAAGTGAAAGTTTAAACTTGTGGATCGCTTTTGGCTTAACTCAGACACAATATATCTTGTTACCTAAGTTGGTCTATTTTGATAACAACCAAGGAGGTCCGACTTCTGGGATTTCTAATCTTTAATTGGTGGTACTATGGAAGGAAAGAAAGAAGAAATAAGATGGAATAATTTAAAGCTAAAATGGATGCTTGTTAAAAAGAAGTGAAAGTGCAAATTGTGGATTGCTTGCTATTTAAAGGAGAAACTTTGATTCTTGCTTCCCCAATTGGATTATTTTGAAGAAACACTAAGGAGGCCTGATTTTAGATGTCCTTCATCTGTCTCTGGACTACTTATGGACAGTTGGAAAGAAGGAATTAATTGGAACAATTCAAACTGCTGATTAATAGTGTGGCAACAAAAGGGAAGGGCGTAGCTACAGAAGAAGACATGATGACACCATATATGGAATACAAAGAACTAAATCTTTTAGTCTTTATAACCTTATTGATATTGGAATTGAAAAGGAAAAAAAGATGGGCAGATTGGAGAAAGGAAAAAACTGGAATATATTGGGTAGCAAGACAAGAAAAAATATTACAGTTTGATTAAAATGGATATAAATGCTCTTTATGTAATTAATGTCTAAATAATGTGAGGAGGAGATTTCCTCCTCCTCCTCCTCCTCTCTTTTCTATTTTTGTTCTTGTTTCCCTATTATTTTTTTTTATTTTTATTCCTCTCTTTTTCTTTCTTCCTTTTTTCTCTCCTCTTTCTTTTTTCTTTTTGATCTCTTTTGTCTTACTTTTATCTTTTTTTCTTCTCCCTTTCTCCTTTCTTTTTTACTTTTCATTATTATTATTGAGAGAAACAATTTTTAAAGTGGGGGAAATGTGATTATAGAAAAACTATAAGAAACATAGATTCTGAAGATTCTGAATGAATTTTTGATTACTAATAAGAATTGTTGATAGACTTAACAATTACAGAAAATTGCTTTCTTAAAAGGGTTTAAAATATTGTTCTTTATAGAAAATAAGAAAATGTGAATGAAGCTTTGAATAGTAACAAGAATTGTTTATAGGTTTTATGATTATTTTTAAAGCAAGAAAAGTTATAGAAAAACTACAAAAATGTGAAGACTATGAAACAATTTTTTAAATATTAATAAGAGCTTTTATGGTTTCAGAAAATTGATTTTAAAGTGGATTAAAATGTTTTTTCATAGTAAATAAGAGAACAGAAATGAATTTTTAAACACTAATAAGGTTTGTTTATAGACTTTATAATTATGGTAAATCGGTTTTCAAAATGATTTAAATATTGTTTTTCATAGAAAAACAAGAAATAATTAGAAAAGGGGAGAAATTTAAAGAAAATTAATAGTTCAGGAGAGAGTAGGAGAGAAGATACATATTAAAATGCATTATTATTTTAAATAGGTATGCTAAAACAAAACGTTATGAATCAGTTAATTAAATGAAAACTAGGAGTGAAAAGAAGTATGATTTTGGTGACTAGATGATTAAAGTTAAATTGTGAATTAGTCAAATATAAGGTTAGAAGTGGAGGAAAACATCTTTGGAGTACAGCTGAATAAGCTGTGAACCAGCCAAAAATAAACTTAGGAGGAGCGGAAGAGATAATGCTAGAGAGCAGTTAGAGCCAAACTGTGAACCAGTTAAATATAAGGTAAGGAGTGGAGGGAAGCATCCCTGGAAAATGGCTGACTAAGCCGTTATCCAGCAAAAAATAAAACTAGGAGGAGTGGAGAAGAAAATTTTGGAGAGTAGTTAAAATCAAACTGTGATCCAGCCAACAAATAATGTTAGGAGTGGAGGAAAGCATCCCTGGAAACCAGCTAACTAAACTGTAATCCAGCCAAAAATAAACTTAGAAGGAGTAAAGGAGATATTTTTGAAGAATAGTTAAAGCCAAATTGATAGAAGTCGAGGAAAATATTGCTGGGGAATAGCTATATAAGTTATGAACCACTTAAACACTAGAATTAGTTGTAATGGAGAAGAAGCTTTAATTAGCAAAAATAAAATATTTTGGGTATAATAAATTATAGGTGGAAATGTGGAATAAATTTTAAAATGAATGGATTTTGAAATGTTTTTAAGAGAGGAGTAAAATACTTTATGTCAGTCATTTATTTATCTGTTTGTCTGATTTATATAACTACCACTAGCCGTCCTGTACGGCAAGTATAAAAAGATACCACTGATGAAAGATTCTGTTCCTGTGGCTCAGGAGAGGTGAAGACCATTGGTCACATACTCCTTTGTTGTTCCTTTTACAGAGAGATTTGAAAAAACACATTCTTCTAGTAATTGCTAGGTATCCTGGCTGTTCCAATGTAACGGGAGCTCATCCCATTACTCAGCACTAGGGATTCGAACCGACAAGCTCACCATCTTAGCCTCTGAGCCAGTTTAAATATCAACCTGCAGCCTTACCAGGTTTTTTTTCAACCTCCTAACTCACTCTCCCAAACCTTGAGTGGATTTGTGCATGGAAAAATTTTCCCAGACTAATTGTCCAGTCTCTCTGGCATGCAAAACAACTTCCCCAAAGAGCTCGCTTATGGATGCTGTACAAATAACTTACACTTTAACCACATGAGCTGCAGCGAGATTAAGCTAAACCTTCTTTTGAGACTGAATGGGTGCTGTTTTCCAAGCAATTTGGGGGCCGAGACAAAGTATTAAAAGTGCAAAACATTTGCATGCATCTCAAGCAAAGGGAGAGCTCTTTGGGCAGTGAGCATGGGAAATGAGAGAATGCCTATTTGTGCTGCTTCCAGCTCCTTGCCACCTTTTTTTTTCCCCCTTCATCCAAGCCAAAAATAAAAAAAAACCCCGGCATTGCTCAATATTCCACAGTGGCCCAGTGAAAGGATGAATGGAATGTCGTCCCCTTTTGTAGGTTCAGCGAGGAAAAGAGACAAGGGCACAGTAAAGCTTCTATTGACCCAGCTCCAAATCCAGTGTGTCTAACTAGGAAATTGTTCATTCAGAGAGAAGCCAAAAAAGCATTTATGTTTTACTGTGGCTGAGGCAGCAAAAACAATTCAGAAAACAATGATTGTGTTGAGTATGTTTTTTTTTTAAGGGAAGGAAATGTAGGGCTAATGCAATCCATAATAATATATTGGATCACGTTGGGGGTGGGGGTGAGGGCCAGTTGCATTGCATTAACAGAATAATAGATTTGGAAGGGACCTTGGAGATCTTCTAGTCAAAACCTGAACTCAGGCAATTCACAACTTCTGGAGGCAGGTTGTTCCACTGATTAATTATTCTAACTGTCAGAAAATTTCTCCTTAGTTCTAGGTTGCTTCTCTCCTTGATTAGTTTCCATCCATTGCTTCTTGTCCTACTCTCAGGTGCTTTGGAGAATAGCTTGACTCCCTCTTCTTTGTGGCAATCTCTGAGATACTAGGACACTGCTATCATCTCACCCCTAGTCCTTCTTTTTCATCAAACTAGACATACCCAATTCCAGCAACTGTTTTTTTATATGTTTTAGCCTCCAGTCTCCTAATCATCTTTGTTTATTTGTTTATTATTTATTTATTAGTTCAATTTATATGCCGCCCTCCTCCGAAGACTTACAATGCACTTATAGCAATAGCCTTCATTCTTTTGTATATACCTGCTTATTAGGGCTTTTCGTCCCCCATAATTGGTGTTTCTACGAAGTCAGCTTATTGCCCCCACAATCCGGGTCCTCAATTTATCTACCTCGGAAAGATGGAAGGCTGAGTCAACCTTGAGCCTGGTGAGATTTGAACTTGCACTAATTGCAGGCAGCTGGCAGCTAAGTGCTACATAACAGCACTTAGTCCGCTGCACCACCAAGGCTCTTGTTGCTCTTCTTTACACTCTTTCTAGAGTCTCTACATCTTTTTTTACATCATGGTGATCAAAACTAGATGCAGTCTTCCAAGCATGGTCTTATCAAGGCATTGTAAAGTGGTATTAACTGATGAGATAGCAGGGAAGTCAATGCTCCCTTCCCATGATATGCAATGAGGTACCATTACTCAAAACGCAGCCAATTGTTTCTTTTGAATTCTCTGTCAGATTTGTTAGCCAGCTCAGGAAAATTGGGTGGATGGAAGATTGATGGGAGGGAAGGAGAATTCACATGGACATCTTGGAAAGCTGAACTATATCGCTAGTGTTCAGGGTTTAGCGCATTGGATTTCATCTTCTACAGGCTTTTTTCTGAACTGTTAATCCTAGGTCCAAGATACTAAACCATTAAAAGCCTCCTAGGTTATTATAGTCCTGTTACATTGATCACAATGTAAGACAGATTGTTAATCTGTTGGAAGGGACCTTGTAGGCCATCTAGTCCAACCCCCCACCCAAGCAGAAGACCCTACGTCATTTCTGACAGATGGCAGTCCAGTCTCTTCTTAAAAGCTTCTAGGGATGAAGCTCCTACAGCTTCGTCCTACAGACGAAGGCAATGTCTGTTCCATTGGTTGATTGCTCTCACTGTCAGGCAATTTTTCCTTATTTCCAGGTTGAATCTCTCCTTGTTCAGTTTCCATCCATCATTCCTTGTCTGTCCTTCAGGTGCTTTGTAAAATAGCTTGACCCCCTCCTCTCTGTGGCAGCCCCTCAAATATTGGAACACTGCTATCATGTCTCCCCTGGTCCTTCTCTTCACTGGACTAGCCATGCCCAGTTCCTGCAACTGTTCATCATACTGTATGTTTTAGCCTCCAGTCCCCTAATCATCTTGGTTGCTCTAATAGTACCCTAAAGATCCAATGTATTGTTCCAATATATTCTTTCACATAATTGTGTGCTGATGCTGGATGGAATGGTGGAACTAGAGTATATAATATAGTCTATGAGACGTTTTAAAATGGAAGGAAAAAGCTAAATATACATCTTTTGGTTTTGGGAGCAGCCATCCATTCAACCTATCATTTGGTTTAGGGCTCCTTTCCTTTAGTCTACAGCAGGGTGTCAAACATGATTTCATTGATTGCCACATCAAGATTGTATTTTACTTCGGGGGGCTGGGGTGGGCATGGCCAGGGTAGGTGGCCAGCTTGACATCACTCGTGTCAGGGGTGCCTGTGATGGCCTGAGTGCTCTGCCAGAGAAAATGGGCTCCCAATTTCCGTTTTTGGCTGCGACGGCCCCCTGCAACCCTCTGCCAGCGAAAACAGAGCTTGGAAGGGCTGCCCGTGGCCCTCCTGAGCTCAGTTTTCATTGGTGGAGACAACACGGGCTGGTCCAGGGCATGCCCATGGGCCAGATCTAAGCACGCTGTGGGCCAGATCCAGCCTCCAGGCCTTGAGTTTGACACACCTGGTCTACAGGCCTCTGTTGTACATTGTACATTCTTTTATGGCATATATATCTTACCTTTTCTCTAGGAACACAAGGCATTCTAGATAGCACTTCCACCTCAAAGACGATTCTCGCTTCAACAACCTTGTGAGCTAGATTGAGAGAGTGACTAGTTCCAATCCAGAAATGTGAACCTAGATCTTCTCAATCCTACTCCTTAACCACCATCACTGCTACTCCTAAGATTTCAATTACTCATTTAATATTTTTGATATGTGCTTTGATATGATACATCCATATTTATTTACTAAAAAAATCACATCATTCTAGTCTGTTGAAAAATGATTGCTGCGAGAAGAGTTCAAAATAGGAGTGTTTCAGTTGTGATTATCTGGAGGTGGATTAATTTAAGAGTTCAAGCCACACAGTACATATTATCCTTCAAAATCTCACCCCTTCCTGCACCCAGTTCTGCCTGGTGCTTGCTTAATTGCTGTAGTTGTAATGGAGACTACCAATTCTAATAATGCCTGAGGGATATAGGCATTACCAATTTTAGTGCAATGCCCTCTTTTACTGTTTAATCGGGACCTTTTTATACGTGTTGTCCAAGATGCTCTGCAAGCAAAAGTAGTCAGAAAGAAACAAGAACACATTTGTAAGGCCTGAGGTGATTGAGAAATAGGAAACAGCCTTCTCTCCTATTCCGCATGAAGCAGATGAATGGATTTGTCTCTCCTGGAACCTTAAGTGACTGCTGCTTTTGCCTGTTTCCAACATCTGTTGCCTGAGTCAGCTGCTTCACTTTGCCTAGTGACAGGGAAGAAATAAAAATTCAATATGTTGTGGTTACCATTTTACTTCCTCTCCATTCTTACTATTCAAAGCAAAAAAAGCAAAACTTTCTTCTTCTTCTTCTTCTTCTTCTTCTTCTTCTTCTTCTTCTTCTTCTTCTTCTTCTTCTTCTTCTTCTTCTTCTTCTTCTTCTTCTTCTTCTTCTTCTCCTTCTCCTCCTCCTCCTCCTCCTCCTCCTCCTCCTCCTCCTCCTCCTCCTCCTCCTCCTCCTCCTCCTCCTGCTGACAAAAAGGCTCCACAAACAACCAAAGTGAAAATGTGACATGCCTAAAGCCACTGCTATTCAAAATAGTAAGTTCTAAAGATGGGCTTTCCTAATTTCCTGGATCAGTACTTGAGGGAGATACAAGTTTTCAGCAATTTACCAAAGGCCAGCAGAGCAATCCTAACCTTAGCAAGTAGGTTGTTCCTTAGGATGGGCATTACTTTCATATTAATTAAACTGAAATCTATGTGAAAGATAACTTCATCCTTGTTAGGATATGATTTGAGCCTAACAGATTGTCCAGGCAATATATGTGTTCTGTGACTTTAAGTTTTAATGCTGCATCATGCTGTAATGCTGAGTCATGCTATAATTAGGTGTAATTTAGCAACGTATTTAAGAAAGGTACTGTAATGTATTCAGTTGATGATAAGCTGCCATTGTGCTATCATCGCGTGTGTGGGTGGATCTGCTACCATCCGGGGTTTGTGAACCAGAGTGAACCAACTACTGTTTGTTTGGCAAGAAGCTTTTTGGATTTAACCGGTAAAAACTTGGACTGTTTAGAAGACTACGAGATTGTTTATTTTCCACTATAAAGAAAACTTTTGAGAACACCAGTTTGCACGTGTCTCATATCTCATTGCTCTCAACAACGTTTCTCTATGCACTTTACTCTGCTAGTTGCTACTACAGCAACAATATCCTTAACAATCCTGCAAGTTCATGTGTAGTGGTATGAAGGGAGAGAGTAGAGCCCTAAGGGCGGCACAAGTAGAGTTTAGGCTGGGCTTCTTCATCTACTTCCCATGCCTAATCAGCACCAACTAGAATTATCCCCAGAGGAAGGAACACTTTTCTTACTTCCATCTGTTTAAGATGGTTAAGAAAGATACCTTGGTTGGCTTCTAGAAAAGAAAGGTTGGACACAGGCTGAAAATTGTCCAACCCCATGGTATCCATTAATGGTTCTTGAAAAGAATGCAGACAATTATCACAAGGATCATAACTTTATTTAAGGATTATGTTCTGATTTAGGCTTCCCCCAAAAGCACAAAGCAGAATCCTGGTCCCAACAAAACCCCTTTTATTAAACAAACAGTGAATTCCTCTCATTCACCTTCAGCAAAGTCCTTCAAGGGAGAACTTACAGTCACAACCCTTATCTGGCTTGGAGAGCTGCCAGGCCGATATCTTCAAAACTTGGTAAGGAGCCTCAGGGAGTCACAACTAATTGTCTCCTGCAAATGCCATTCTCCTTTCGCTCCTCTTTTATTTCCTCTGGGGGAGGGGTGCATTCATCGTCCACCTGTGGCCTTACTTCCAAGTTGACCCTTGTTCTTTAGCTGTTCCCTTCGTCTGGCAACTCTGTGCATGTGCCCACTGGGAACAGGCTCCAGCTGTTTGTCTGCCTCACTGATGTCTGACTCTGAAGGCGGCTGATAATTGGCATCTGGCCCTGGCTCCCTCTCTGCCTCTGATGCAGAGGCCTCATCAGAGCCTTCTCCACACTCCAGGACTGGCCCATGTTCCTCCCCAACCTCCACACTGTCCGAATCTGCTGCCAGCTCTGCTGGCTGTTGGCAGGCCACAACATATTAATTTACCACTGCCTGGTTCATAGAAAAAGAGCCTGAGTGGCGTAGGAGGCTAATGCCTCCTACTAAGATAGCAATTAACATCCAGCTGCCTGCAATTACACCAGTTCAAAACTCACCAGGCTCAAGGTCGACTCAACCTTCCATCCTTTCTAAAGTGGGTAAACTGAGGACCCAGTTGTGGGGGCAATAAGCTGACTTTGTATAAAATATACAAAAGTATGAAGGCTATTGCTTAACGCATTGTAAGCCGCCCTGAGTCTCCGGAGAAGGGCGGCATATAAATCAAATTTAAAAAATATATATCATACTCAGAAGGCCTTTACCAACAAGGAGTAACATAGATCTACTGTACTGGTGGCTACATTTAGAATTACTTTGTCCACTTCCTCAGGACTAAAAACCTAAAATTCTTCCCTGTAAAGGGCAGGGTAGAGCAACTTTATTCAACAGATGTGAGAAATATGGTGGTGCCCCTGATTTTCTATTCCCAGCAGAATAGAATGGGTTTTACAGATTTACTGTAAAAAGCTGCTGGCTGGCTATCTGCTGATGCAATAAGGGCGGAAAATAGTTATAATTTCCATTCTTATTGCCACAAGTAATCCTTAATGAACGTTCTGACCCAAGTTTGGCTTTAGTGCTGGATATCAACGTTCTATTTTGCTATGATTTTATGTTGAGTGATTTGATTTAAATAGAGCTTGAAAGTATTTTGATGATACTTTCAGCTTAAGTTCCTAAAGAATCCATAGCTTCTCCTCCAGCCTCTACCAAACGGTTTAACCTCAGTAACCAGACATCCTACATCTGTATTTCTACTTCAATATATAATAGCGTATCAGCTTAATATGGCTGTTAAGAAAGACATATAACGGGGCACATTTTCTTCTCAGAGAGAAAAGAAAATATTATACAAATTGGCAAGAAAACGCTTGAAAGAGAAGCAACTGTTTTCCATTGGCATTGGCATTTGAAACTTTAGAAGTTTAAAGTAAAAGAAAAAAAACCTTGATGTGCATGTGATTAAAGTTTTTTGAATGAAATAGCTTCTAGATCCTAAGAATGTACTGTAAGTCAAAATTTAGGATCTATCAGTATAAAAACCAGTTTTTGGCATCCTAGATAGGTAGATAAAATTGGAAGTTTACCGAATCCCTGATACTTTGGTAATTATGGTTGGTGGAACAGAGGTTATAAAGTAGTTCTCTAGCAACCATTTGAAGTTACGACTGACCCCTCAAATGTACTTATAATCTGGTTCTGAAGTTCCAACAGCTGCCCCTCTACAGTGACGTGATTGCATTTTGCGTGCTCAGCAACTGACCCTGTTCCTCAAAGATGTACAAGAAAACTATAATGTACAGTAAAAGTACCCATTATTATTAACATTATATTCCCAATTAGTAAAGTAGTGTATGCATTTCCACATCATATTTTATTGATCTCTTGAGATATGTTAGCCTTAGACAGGGGTGTCAAACACAAGGCCCGTGGGCTGGATACACCCCACAATGTGGTCGGCTCTGGCCCATGGGGCCAGCCTGGAAAATGTAAGGGGCCAACCTGCATGGCTTTGGCCCGGTCTAGCCAATGCAAAGAGGAAACATTGGGCCAGCGTGGCTTTGGTCTGGTTTACCCAAAACAAAGAGGAAACATCGGGCCATCATGGCTTCGGCCTGGTCTACCGAGTGCGAAGAGTAACATGCCGACCATTTGGGGAGTGGCATCAAGCTGATCATGCCCAGTGAGTGGTATCAATCTGGCCACACCCATCCAGCTCACCAAGGTCAACCACAGCCCTGATGTGGCCCTCAATGAAATTGAGTTTGACACCTCTGGCCTAGAAGATAACGATTAACCAAAGCTCAGCTAATAAACTAAGAACTTTGAGTGGAAAACTTCTTGAGTTTAAATCCAGAATTCTTGATGATTATACCACACTAATTTTCAGTTTAACAATCAGATAATTTAATTTGCCCAAATTTAATTTAATTTGCTGCCCAAAAGTCAAGCCTTATTTCTACATTATCCACTGCCGTATAGTTGTTTCATATGATATGAATTAAACGAAGCCTCTGATCTGCTTATTTCTACACATTTCCACTGTAAATGTTGGGAGCAAATGGTTTACTCTAGAAAGAATGTTGCAAGAACACAGTGCTTTAGTCACTTCTATTTTAATAAAGAGCAGTTCATCAGCTTGTAGGAAACGGTTTTTTATTTCTATATTATTATTCAGAGCAGTTTTACGAAAGAGCATTTGCCTCTCTCTTTAAGGACATTCACTCCAAGTGTTTTTTCCCAATTGATAAAGAGGGTCAAAAACTCATATTAACTATGACTACAAAATGAAGGTTATAGAAGCCATTTACAAATAGAGGTTGTACGCATATATACTTCTGCCACTCAGAGTTTTGTAGTTAGTATATGTATATAAAGGGTTATATACAGTGGTGGGGTTCAAATTTTTTAACAACTGGTTCAATGAGTGCGCGCTTTGCGCTGAAAATGGACCATTTAGAAGCTCAGCTGTTTACCTTCCAAGTCAGGAACAGTAAGTAGAACAGCGATGGGGGGTGGGGGGGAATCAGCACGATTGAGATGAGCTAGAAAGCAGGAAATAAAGGACAGGATAGGGCAGTAGTGGGTGGGCAGGGCCATCTGATTGTCGGATCTACCGGTTTACCCAAACTGGTCCGAAACTGTTATATACATTCTTACATATCCTGTTTCCCCCAAAATAAGACATCTGCTGATAATAAGGCCAATTGGGCTTTTGAGCACATGGCAATAAGGCCAAGCGCTTATTTCAGGGTTCAAAAAAATATAAGACAGGAAAGTCGGGAAAACACGGTAGATTTTGGTTATATACATTCTGCACATAGATTTTATTTCATGGAGTTTCATTGGAAGTCTTTTTGAAGATTACCTGGCCTTTTTTGTCTGTCTGCGTTTGTGTATATGTGCGTATCCAAAATAGTACATAGGGTTTTGCATATGCCTGAAGTAAATATATTTTCAAGTTCTCATTATCTGAAGTTTTTATCATTTGTGGTTGTTAAGCTGGAATAGTTCACAGAGAAGACAGTCAAGGACTGTTTTCAGAAGTCAGGACAGGAAATGATGATCTTAAGTTACAGGAAAGAAGATTCTGATTGAATGCTAAGAAAGACTTCCTAAGAATAAGAACAATTCAGTAGCTGAACCAATTGTTGAATATTCAATAAGGGAGTGAAGCCAAAGAAATAGGCTTCACTCAGGTCCGCCGTTTAGATGGGAAAAATAGTTCAAGCTGATTGGCTAAGCTGTTTGACACAGGGGTGGATTCTACTTATCTTTACTACCGGTTCGCAGCAGGAGCACTCACACACATGTGCAGATGACCCATGATATTGTCATGGCAGGTGGACGGGGCCTCCCACCAGTTTTACTACTGGTTCTATAGAACCGGTCAGAACCGGGAGCAACCCACCATTGGTCTGACAGCCCCTATAAAAGGGCAAGCTGTCAGACAGAGAGTTGTTGGGTTTTACTTGTTTAATAAAGAGTTGAAGTCAAAAATCTGCCTCTGTCTCTTCAATCGCCAACTATGTAACACCAATTGTACCTTTTTTTGAGATCATCAAGCAAAGGCTAGATACCTACTTCTTGGGGATGCTTGGAAATTAGTACTCCCTTCTAGATTCAAGTATGACATTGAGAAGTCTCATTTCTGACTGTTTCTTCCAGTCACTTTTCCTTTATTTTCCTTCTCTTATTGGCTAGCAACTAGAACTCTTGCAGGAATGTAGGAGAGAGAAGGAAGGTTAGTCTAAACTCTCTCTCTCTTCTTTGAGGCTTTCTGCACACTGCAAAACACTGCAGAAGTATGACTGTCTATGGAGATTCTCAGTCAACCAGGTCATGGTTGTCCCAAAGGTGCTTTTTCACTTAGTTTTGACTTAGTTTTTCCTTGAAGATGTTTCACTTGTCATCCGGGAAGCTTCTTTAGTTCTTCAGAACTGGGGAAGTTTGTTGGATGAGAAGCAAAATGTCTTCAAGGGGAAAAAAAAACCAAAGGAAGTCCAGTTGCATCTTGAAAAAGCACCTTTGGGATAATTATGAACGATAATTCCAAGGATTGCTTCCATCTTTGGGGCTACTGTGGTGAGTCATCCAAACTAGAGGTGAGAGTTTTCCTGCATCTCTAATTCATATTTTCTCCCCCAGATTTTTATTCATTCCTTTGTTAAGAGAATGAGTAGGCCATTCTTGGACTTGATTTATCCTCAAACTAGTCTACTACATCCTTCAGACCAGGAGTGAAATTCAAAATTTTCCCCTACTGGTTCTGTGAGTGTGGCTTGGTGGGCATGGCAGGGAAAGGATATTGCAAAATCTCCATTCCCTCTCCACTCCTGGGGCCAGACAGAGGTGGTATTTGCCGGTTCTCCGAACTACTCAAAATTTCCACTACCAGTTCTCCAGAACCTGTTAGAACCTGCTGGATTTCACCCCTGCTTCAGACCAGGGGTGAAATGCTATCGGTCTGGACCGGTTCAGCCAAACAGGTAGCAATGGCGGCGGGTGGTTCAGAGAACTGGTAGCAATGGCAGCACGAAGCTCCGCCCACCCACCCAGTCCTTGTTACTTCCTGGTTTTAATCAGGAAGTAATCTATTTTTTACCCTCTGTACATGTGCAGAAGGGTTTGCGCATGCGCAGAGGGTCAGCATGTAACACAAGGCACGTGCACTTCTGAATCAGTAGGGAAGGCCCTGCTTCAAACTACCCCTCCAACAAGATCATAATGGTGAGATCCAGTAGCAAATTACTTCTTAATGTGACACAGGTTTTTGCCACTCTGAGAGCAAACTTAACACAAAATAAATATCTGAGGTGTTGCATTTCTCCAGTCACATAAATTAGTTTTAAACAGAACTAAAAATTCTTTTTCCTGCTTCTCTTATGACTTCCTCATTTCATTTGTCTTTGTTGTGGTAGAACCTAAAAAATAAGAGGGGAGCAAATTTGGTTTAAGGAATGAGATCCCAATCGTGAGAAGACTGTCCATGAGACAATTCACCTGTCCCCTTAAGAAATTTTCCTTGGGAAATAAGAACTGTAGGGACAGTTTATTCTGATCAGATCATCTAATTCAAGAGCTATCTCCCCCCCCACCCCCCACCCCCATTAATCTATTAGGATCCTCTCTTAGATGAACACTAGCATTTTTTTAATGTCTTCCATCTTAAAACTTGTACATTTTAATTATACTCCATCTTTAGTTCATGTTCAGCAGATGAAAAGGACAGCTGAGGAGTCTGAAAGCTTTATTCCAACTTGTGTGTGTGTGTGTGTGTGTGTGTTATTTATTTAAAGTGCCACAATTCCTACTGTATAATAAAAAGGCTTAAAAAATAAAACCTCCTTCTGCCAAGTTGGAAAAAATAATTCAAGTCTTTCAGCGACCCACCGCAGAACAATATGAACTACGTTTAAACCAAAGAGTGGTTCAGAATGCCTGAATTCAGCTGAATGTTATTTTTAGACAGTTTGGTATAATTATTTAATTAACGGAAATGAAGCATCGTGGCATTGAAGAATCTGAATGAGCGGGGAAGGGCGCTGCGGATGGCTCTCGGAGCAGCTCCATTTCAAGCTAATTCACATTTCCAAAGAACGAAATGGGGGAATTTTCATAGCTTGCCCTTCATCCCTCTTTCAGCTTTGAGAAGCGATTCAACCAAAGAAAGGTCTCTTCTGCCAGTGAACAGGAATGAGTGGTTGCTGAGGCAACAGGGTGATTCAGAGGAAAAAGGCTTTTAAAATAAAAATGGCTCCTCTCCAAGTTTTCTTTTCTTTTTTTTTCTTTTACTCCTGTGGCCAGAAAACAGTCCTTGGGCTTTATAATCAATAAACCTATTGTTTGCTGTGAGGGTTTCACTCAGTGAATGCTGAGCTGGTTAAAAACAAGACATCCATGCCAATTGCAAATAATAATTTACCACAGGAAGCGAAAAATTAGCAGGAAGTTTTAGAAAGCTAACACTACTATCTTAAAGATGCCTTGGGCAGCACCAGGCTATATGGACCCGGCAGTGCTGTTTAAATTTGGGTCAGTCTCTTGACATTTCTTTTAAAACCATTTAAAAAAAAAACACCATTTAAAAAAAATATATTATTTCAATTCTTTTTTAACATCTTGCACGCAGATTTGTGCAATTTGGAATCATTACTATGCTACGAGTCCAGATCTATTAATAGTCTTTGTATATCTTCTGCCTAGCATTTGCACATAAAAAAAAACATTTCAAGTTTGCATCCTGCCAGATTTTCTGGTGCGTTTTCTCCCTATCCACCCCAGTGAACAGTATAAATAGGATGTTCAGCTGAATGTCAAGTGCATTATAAGGGTCTCTCTTGGTTCATGAGTCACATATCTGAGGCCTGTCATATAGACTGGGCTAATTCACTAAGCCATGGCATACTAATATCATTAGTGGTCCAAATCCAATGGCACTAATTCAATTCATGATATAATTAGAATAGAACAACAGAATAACAGAGTTGGTAGGGACTTTGGACATCTTCTAGCCCAGCCTCTGTTCAAGCAGGAAACCTGAAACATGGCTTAGGACATGGGTACCTTCAAGATCAACTTCTGCCACCAATAGCCTCCCACCGACCAGTCCGCTTCAACAGAGAGGGCCTCCTTAGGGTGCCATCGGCCAAGACATGTCGGCTGATGACACCCAGGGGGAGGGCCTTCTCTGTAGGAGCTCCTGCCCTATGGAATGAACTGCCCCCAGAAATTCGCAAGATGTCTGACCTCCGTGCATTTCGCTGTGCCCTCAATACCCTGCAGTTCCGCCAGGCCGGGCTATCAATGTAAATAATTTTAAATTGGGCGTTTTAAATTCTGGGTTTTAATTTGAGCCAAAATATTTAATAATTTTAATTATTTTTTAATTGATGTCTTTTTTCTGTATTTTAATGTGCTGTACACCACCCTGAGTCCTTCGGGAGAAGGGTGGTATAGAAATAAAATTATTGTTGTTATTGTTATTGTTGTTGTTGTTGTTATTATTATTATTATTATTTAATCTGTAGTGAGATTCACAGCCTTTGAGGCCAGTTAATAGCTCAGAAGCTCGAGACCTAACCAAGGACCTAGGAACTGTTAAGGTATCGTCGGAGGATGTAAGCTGTTCCGAGTAAGGTGGTTTTTTGTAGAGTCAAAATGTTCAAGTCTGGTAAATTTAGAATTTCTAAATAGTGGGGTAGCCCTTTGGGTATTGCTCCAAGGGCTCCAATTACAATCGGGAAAACACATGATTTCTTTTTCCACAGTCGCTCAACTTCAATTTGCAAGTCCCGGTACTTTGTGATTTTTTCTTGCTGCTTATCTTCAATCCGTGCATCACCAGGTATTGCAATGTCAATGAACCATACTTTTTTCTTTTCAACTACTGTTATGTCAGGTGTGTTGTGGACCAAGTGCCTGTCAGTCTGAATCCTAAAGTCCCACAAGATGATGATGATCATGATGATGATTTCAGACAAACAGTTTTCCAATCTCTTCTTAAAAACCTGCAGTGTTGAAGTACCCACAACTTCTGAGGCAAGTTGTCCTTCTCAATTCTAATCCTA
This sequence comes from Masticophis lateralis, assembly GCA_030761175.1. NCBI lineage: Eukaryota > Metazoa > Chordata > Lepidosauria > Squamata > Colubridae > Masticophis > Masticophis lateralis. Next base: position 113,372,545 of record JAUDYJ010000004.1, on the reverse strand, counting down.
AATTTAATCCTATATTGCATTAACAGAGGGATTGAACCAAGATCATGTGAGGTACTAACCACTATATAAAGCCTTAGTAAGACTACACCTAGAATACTGCATCCAATTTTAGTCACCCCATTTTAAAAAGATGCAGTGACTCTGGAAACTGTACAGAGAAGAGCAACAAGGATGATTAGGGGCCTGGAGGCTAAAATATATGAAGAAATGGTTGCAGGAATTGGGTGTTCTAGTCTAGTGAAAAGAAGACTAGGGGTGACATGGTAGCGTGTTCCAATAATTAAGGAGTTGTCATAAAGAAGAGGGGGTCAACCTATTTTCCAAAGCACCCAAACCCCAAAAACAATGGATGGAAACTAATCAAGGAAAGAATCAACCTACAACTAAGAAGAATTTTTTTAAAAAATTAATTTTTAATTAGATTTATATGCTGCCCTTCTCCAGAGACTCAGGGCGGCTTAGAAGGCATTAAGCAATAGCCTTCATACTTTTGTATATTTTATACAAAGTCAGCTTATTGCCCCCACAAACTGGGTCCTCAATTTACCCACCTTAGAAAGAATGGAAGGCTGAGTCAACCTTGAGTCTGGTGAAATTCGAATTTACAATAATTGCAGACAGCTGAATGTTAATAACAAGCTTTAGTCTGCTGAGCTATCCAGGCTCCTAATTTCCTAATAGTGATAAATGAGTGGAACGGCTTGCCTTCAGAAGTTGTGGGTGCTCCATCACTGGAGGCTTTTAAGAAGAGATTGGACAGCCAATCTTGTCTGGAATGGTATAGGACCTCCTGCACGAGGAGCAGAAGACTGGAAGACTTCCAAGGTCCCTTCCAACTATTTTATTCTGTTATTCTAATCATTGCTCAAGTTAGACTTTTCTTCTCAGGTTTAAAGGTACAAAATAAAGAACAGATATTCATTTGCATTCAGTTATTGGGTCCAGTACATTCAATGTGATATATTTTAATCCTCTTTTCTCTCTCTGCCTGTCATAATTAGATATGAGTCAGCAGTGTGCAGCAGCTGCCAAAAAAGCCAACACAGTTCTGGGCTGCATAAACAGAGGGATAGAATCAACATCACAGGAAGTGTTCATACCACTTTATAATGCCTTGGTAAGGCCAGACTTGGAATATTGCATTCAGTTTTGGTTGCCACAATGTAAAAAAGATGTGGAGACTCTAGAAAGAGTGCAGAGAAGAGCAACAAAGATGATTAGGGGACTGGAGGCTAAAACATATGAAGAATGGTTGCAGGAACTGGGTATGTCTAGTTTAATGAAAAGAAGGACTAGGGGAGACATGATAGCAGTGCTCCAATATCTCAGGGGCTGCCACAAAGAAGTGGAAGTCAAACTATTCTTCAAAACACCCAAGGGTAGAACAAGAAGCAATGGATGGAAACTAATCAAGGAGAGAAGCAATTTAGAACTAAGGAGAAATTTCCTGACAGTGAGAACAATTAATCAGTGGAACAACTTGCCTGCAGAAGTTGTGAATGCTCCAACACTGGAAATGTTTAAGAAGATGTTGGATAACCATTTGTCTGAAGTGGTGCAGGGTTTCCTGCCTGGGCAGGGGGTTGGACTAGAAGACCTCCAACGTCCCTTCCAACTCTGTTATTCTATTCTATTCTATTCTATTCTATTCTATTCTATTCTATTCTATTCTATTCTATTCTATTCTATTCTATTCTATTCTATTCTATTCTAATCAGGCAGACTAGTAACTATGTGATATATATAACAATATGTGGCAGTCTTTGATGAATATCATTACTGCACATGTGATATGAATGAATTTTGGGACATATAGTATTGCTGAAATTTGTTGATGAAATTGGAAGACTCAATAAAGTGATGTTCTATCAAGTGCTTTCTTTAATCATATTATAAGGAGGAGGAAGAGGAGGAGGAGGAAGAGGAGGAGGAAAAAAAATATATCCCCAAAGGGAGTAGAATGGGATAGGTTTATGTAAAATGTGCTAAAATGTGTAAAATGTTAATGTAAATATGTTAATCTGTATGGATAGATGCAATATTTTTTTCTGGAATTAAGAAGAGAGAAAAATACTATCTTGAAAAATTAAGAATTTTAATTTTAATTTAAAAGCAAAAGTCTTAAGAAGATTTTAAAAAATTAATAGAAAAAAGAGAGTAATTTTAGAAAACAGAAAGTTATTTTTATCCCCTAATGAAAGTGCCTTTGAAAATAGTAAAATTAATCAGATGAACAGATTGGGCCTTCACTGGAGTGCTGACTTTATTATTATTAAGGAAAGAGTTAAGACAGAAAAAAAAGCAACATAGAATAAAAGAGAGAAAAGTCTGGCTTTTATTGTCACTCTACTAATTGATACACTTTCACTTCGTCGGAATGGAAACCACAAGAAAAGCAACAAAAAAAAGGAGAAAGGAAGAAAAAGGTTTATTAGAACCACTTACAGATGAGGGTATTATACAAGATTTATTGCAGAAAATGTTTGAAAACTTTGGCAAGAGGATGACTGCAATAGCTGCCAATAGTTTGGATGCTTTTAAAAAAGGGAAATGGAAGAAGGATTTGGGAGCATAAAAAAGGATATGAAAGAAGAAGCTAAGAAGACTGAAGAAACTGTAGGACAATTGGCTGAAGATGTAAAGCAAATTAATGACTAAGAAGCTTTGGCAAGCCAGGCAGAAGTTAAAAATAAACAGATGAAGAAATTTGGACCGCTTGGCGTTAGTGGAACTGAGAGAAAAAGAATTTTCTGTAAGAATTAGGGCAATTCAAGAAGTCCACAGAGAAGATACCAGGGAAAGAAAGATTGCTATGTGACTGTCTAATTTTTCAAATTGGGATGAAGATTGAGAAGGTTTCGAGCATCAAGCATAATTGGAAAATTAAAAATTATTTCAATATAATGATTACTACAGTGACTATACTCTGTGCACAAAAGGTGGAAAGATTCAACATGGAGGAATGGTTGCTAAAGTTGACAGAACTTGCTGAGATGGATAATTGATTTATTTGATTAGAGAAAGGATAATTTATTGGTAACTGGAAAGGCTTAATGGACATTTTGCAAAAAAACCCAAAAAAACACCCTGTAATTTATGGTTTGATTGTTAGACAGGATAGATTATAAAATGAAGGAAGTCATGAGGTAACATTTGAGAGAGAGAGGTTAAAATATAATTGTACTTATAACTGTTGTGAAGAATATCAGCAGCCTCTTTATATTTTTATCTCTTCCTCTTTTTTCTACGTTCTTTTTCTTATTGAACTTTTAGTTTTTCTTTTATTTCTCTCTTTCCTTTCATTTGCTCTTTCTAGTTTATCCTCTGTTAATCCCTATTATTGCTATTAAAGCTTATATATATATATATATATATATATATATATATATATATATATATATATATATAAAGTTTTGCAAAAATATAAAAACTAACATGAGCTAATAAAAAGTAAAAGTAAAAAAAGAGAGAGAGAGAGAGAGAGAGAGAAAAGCAGAAAGGGAAAAAAGCAAAAGGGCAGAAAGAATAAAAATAAATAGGAAGAAACTTCCAATTTTCTTTGCAGCAAATATAAGTACAGTTAGAAAGTTATCTCTTATTCTACAATAACAAAAGAAAGTTCAACATTTTGTATGGTCCAGTTTTGTTGTTCAAAACCACAAGTCGTAAGTGCATTTTTACTATTTTATGAAAAAGAACATAAAGGTTTTCTAGTCAACCATAAAAGTAGATATTGGGGTTTTTTCCCCTTTAACAAATGAAGTTAATTTAGCCATGTGCAAATTCCATTATCTTCACCGACCATTCCTCCATTGTAAGTAGTGTCAAAATTTCTGTTAAAACATTCAGTAAAAATTACATCCCTCTCATTTCTATAACTTTTAACAGGGGAAAGCAGTGAAATACATTTTTTCAACCAAGGTATCTCAAATTAAGAAACCTAAAGAATATATCCAAAATCTAGGACCTATGACTGCAGAGAGAATGAAATTTGAGACAATTGTAACATTTCAGACTGCTTCCATGGACAGATTGCTGCAGCGGTCATATGATCTCCTTTTGAATGTTTCAGGAAAGTTTCCCAGCCACTGTCCCAATCCCACAGTCCCTTCTCCACCCAGCAGCAGCTACATATCTGTCGACTGAGAAGGAGAGGAGAGGAGAGGAGAAGGAAGGTTTATGATGCTTCCTGCCAGCTTTCCTCAAGGAAACTCAATGGGGAAGCCAGAAGGAAGTTGAAAGTTGCTCCCAGTCCTATTTCTTTTATGCTCATCCATGGTCATTCTGTTTCTCTGTTTAAAAAGGAAATATCTTCAAAATGGTGACCCAATGAGTACATTGACCTAACTCCTGAAACTGTCACGACAGCCTCAAAAACAAGAACTCAACACTACTAAACCCAACCCTTAACCATTAGCAGCCTAAAAAATAATCAAGAGTACATTGAGTCAAGTTTGACTTGTACTAATTATAAGGACATATCCATATAGATTTATTTTGGTAGATGCAATTGCTGTTGACTCCTTCCAGAATCCTGTTTTAGCTTTCCCAATCTAGCCTTGGGAATAATAATCTTAATAATTATTACTTGTCTCCTAACAAAACATCAATCAGATCTGGCCTTGACCAGTTTTGGGGTTCAGTTAAGGTTGGTTAAGTGATTCCAGTTTCCCACACTTCTCGATAACTTCAGGAAAAAAAACCCATCTACATCTTGCAAACATAATTCAGGGCCAATCTATTTTTTCTGAATTATATAAGAAAGCATAATCTGGGTGGCTGATATTCCCAGAATCTCAGACCCAAAGATTTTTTGCATTTCTGCAAAAATGCAAAGTGCTTTGATACTAATTATCTTCCTCCTGCATTTTCCTGCAGATCTAATGGACATGGATTTATAGGAAGTTAGCACCCACCCCTTTCCTGGAAGAATGAAGTATTTTGAGAAATATTAAAAAGGCAGAATATTATGTTTCCCTGTATGAGAAATGGAGAAGCATGTTTTGGAGATGGGGCAGCTCCCACCTTCCTGACCCCACCCCTTTGTTAATGGGTCAGAGGCAGAAACTCAATCTTTGTCAATGAACCTCATCTGCAAGACAATGGGACCCATCTAGGACAGAGGCTCACCACATGGCACCTGGGAAGATTACATCAGCCAGCAGGGCTAGCTAAGATCCCCACCCCCTGGAAGTCTGACAACCAATCAGGATACTCTTTCTGGGCCCCAGGAAGTTCAAAGCCAGAGAGAGCATAAAACCCAGAGACCCGCTGTATCTGCCTTTTTTTTTTTTCCTGTTCAGGAACTCAAGCCATGTGATCCTGTCCACCATTAAACCATCTTTCCAAGCAGTCTCCATGTTTCCAGTGTCTTTTTCCCCACTTGGAGCAGAACCCAGAAGGATATTTCTTCTAACAGATTCTAGTCCATAACATTCAAGTGTGAAAATAGTTATAGCTGTGGAAAAATATATTTTTCCCCTTTTGCAACAAAGGTACAATTGACTTCTGGGATGATAATACAACCCTTCTAGATTAAGAACACTGTTTGACTTAGACAATAGTTCAGAAAGTTAGATCAGTCTGCAACACTGCAGTGAAATCCATGTAAACGGTTAAGAATCATCCGCATCTTTCTCAATGCTCCCATTTCATCAGAGGTTGATGTGGGATTTTTCTAATTTACGAGAAATCTTCATATCATACTGCCCTGGTCAGCAAAAGATTAAAGACTTCAACCTACAATCTTTTTAATCCTACAGTCTGTGTATAAAACAAAGAGTCAGTTTCCTTTTGAAGTAGTAATTGACTGCATCAATGAGTGACTAATCCCCACCCTTTGTCTATCTCTGTTTCTACGATAACTGAATGATTTTTCTTTGCGACACAAAGGAAGCAACTGAATCAAAAGTGACCATAGGGAAAATAAGACATTGATCCCCATTTCAGAAAGAGGATCTCAAAGCACCTCTGCAGTTCATTTTGCCTCTAACAGAGAAGTCCAATATCCTAAATATTTAACTCACCAGCTGCCGATGAAAAATCTCCACCAATCACTTTCACTGAGGAGTGTACTTGTGCAAGGATAATTGCATGCCCAGGATGCTTTGGTCACCTCTTAAGTTTGCTGAGTGACAAAATCTCAAAGAAGTAGTGAACGTTCTGAGAAAAGATTCAACATCACTGAATCTTTTTTCTGGATGTGAATCTATCTGGTTTACTATCGTGTCCAGAAGTAGCCAAATTCATGGCTTCATAGGTCAGAAGGACTTATAGAAGGACACTATGTCATTCTGTCAAGGACCTAGGACCATAATGGCGAACCTATGGTACAAGTGCCACAGGTGGCACGCAGAGCCCTCCCTACTGGCACAGGAGGCATCACCTAGCTCAGCCCCACCACGCATGTGTGTGCACCTCCCACTTGCCAGCTGATTTTTGGGGTCTCTGGCATGGGGGTGTGGCGCATATGTGGGGGGGGCACGTGTGCATGCGTCGAGGTGGGGGAGTGCAGGGGGAAGCAGAGTGCCCCCCATGGTCTGTTTTGGGCCCCTGGAGGCTTCAGGGAGGCCTGCCTGGCCCAAAATGGGCCGAGGGGAGGTCATACATGCACAGGAGAGCACGGGGGGTCGTGTGCACATGCAGGGGTGGGAGAGTGTGGGGGTCGCACAGGGGAGGGGGAGTGTGGCGGTGATGCACGCATGTGCAGGGGGCAGGGCACATGGGAGGCATTGCATTATGGGTGTGGGCATGTGTGCGCATGACCCCCCCCCCCCATGCTACTCCCACTTTTGGCACATGACACCAAAAAGGTTAGCCATCATTGACCTAGGAGTACCTAGGAGTTATCTCAAATGATCTAAGCCCCAGAGCTCACTGTAACAGCATTGCCAAAAAAAGCATAAAGAATTATTAAACTAATTTTGTGAAGCTTCTTCTCCGGTAATATTGTATTGCAAACTAGGGCATACAAAACCTTTGCCAGACCAATTCTTGAATACAACTCAACTGCCTGGAATCCACACTGTATATTAATACAATTGAGAGGGTCAACAGGTATTTCACGAGAAGAGTACTCCACTCCTCTACTCACAATAGAATCCCTTATGCCACTAGGCTTGAAATTTTGGGCTTGGACAATCTGGAATTGCACTGCTTATGGTCTGATCTAAGCATAGTGCACAAAATTGTCTGCTACAACATCTTACCTGTCAATGATTTCTTCAGCTTCAACCTCAATAATACATGGGCAAACTATTGATACAAACTCAAGGTAAACCACTCCAAACTCGATTGTAGAAAATACGACTTCAGCAACAGAGTGGTCAATGCCTGGAATGCTCTACCCGACTCCATGGTTACATCCTCAAACCCTCACAGCATCAATCTTAAATTGTCTACTGTGGACCTCACCCCATTCCTAAGAGGTCCGTAAAGGGGGCGTGCATAAGCCTACCGTCTCTGTTCTGCTGGGCCCATTTATTTGTATTCATTTCCTTAATTCATGTCCATGTACATATTCATACCTGTTATCTTGTATATATTTGACAAACAAACAAACAAACAAACAAACAAACAAACAAATAAATAAATAAATCTAAAATAAATAGATTGTTTCAAGGGAGCTCACCTCAAGAGAAATTCCTCCTTCTTCAATCTGGGCCATCCTTCAATCCACAGGCCTGTCAACTAGGCTACTGGTCTTTCTTTCAGTTGGGCTACCATTGCAAACTATCTGAATTCTTATCAATTTTACCCTAGTTCCCAAATAAATATCAGAAGGCAAGGAAACCATTGGGAGTACCTGAAAGTATCCCATGGAACAAGTAAATAGAAGTTAAGCCTTCTCAGAGTAATAAATACACTACAAAGTTATGGTTAATTTAGTTTGCATAATTTCTTCCATGTTACTTGGAACACGCAACGGAAACAGAAAAACATTAATGTATTTATTTCCAAGAAAACCAGTAACCCATAACTTTCCAAGTTTGAAATCCTTTATTTTATGGACTGGCCTACCAGTTTTTTTTCAATCTAAGCAACCTTGTGTAATGCCTGATTAGTGCTTTGTGAAGTGTGAGCCAGGCACACACAAATTTAGACCTGCTCCAATCCGGCTTCAGGTCTGGTTACAGCACCGAAACGGCATTGGTCGCGTTGGTGGATGATCTCTGGAGGGCCCGGGTTAGAGGGTACTCCTCTATCCTGGTGCTGTTAGACCTCTCAGTGGCTTTTGATACCATCGACCATGGTATCATGTTGCACCGGTTGGAGGGATTGGGGGTGGGGGGCACTGTTTTATGGTGGTTCTCCTCCTACCTCTCCGACCGGTCGCAATCTGTGTTGACAGGGGGGCAGCGGTCGACCCCGAGGCGCCTAGTGTGTGGGGTGCCACAAGGGTCGGTCCTCTCGCCCCTTCTGTTCAACATTTATGTAAAGCCGCTGGGTGAGATCATCCGTGGTTTTGGGGTGGAATTCCATCAGTACGCTGATGACACTCAGCTGTACATCTCCACCCCAGACCACCCCAACGATGCCATGGAAGTGATGTCCCAGTGCCTTGAAGCTGTGCGGGTTTGGATGGGGAGAAACAGGCTTCGACTCAACCCCTCCAAGACCGAGTGGCTGTGGCTGCTGGCGTCCCGATATAGCCAACTGACTCCATCGTTGGTTATTGGGGGCGAATCATTGGCCCCCACGGAAAGGGTGCGCAACTTGGGCATCCTCCTGGACCCACGGCTGTCTTTAGAGGATCATATGACAGCTGTGGCCAGGGGGGCTTTCAGGTTCGCCTGATACGCCAGTTGCGGCCCTTTCTAGATCGGGACTCCCTATGCACAGTCACTCAGGCGCTCGTCACGTCTCGCTTGGACTACTGCAATGCTCTCTACATGGGGCTCCCCTTGGGATGCACCCGGAGGCTCCAGCTGGTGCAGAATGCGGCTGCGTGGGGGATTATGGGAGCGACGGGGCGCTCCCACGTGACACCTCTCCTGCGTGAGCTGCACTGGTTGCTGGTTGACTTCCGGGTGTGTTTCAAGGTGTTGGTAATCACCTTTAAAGTGCTCCATGGCTTAGGACCAGGGTACTTACGGGACCGCCTTCTGCCACCAATTGCCTCCCACCAGCCGGTTCGCTCCCACAGAGAGGGCCTCCTCAGGGTGCCGTCAGCCAGACAATGCCGGCTGGCGACCCCCAGGGGGAGAGCGTTCTCTGTGGTAGCCCCCACCCTCTGGAACGATCTTCCTCCAGAACTGAGAACAATTGCTGACCTCTGGACTTTTCGTCGGGCTCTGAAGACTCATCTCTTTCAACTTGCCGGACTTGCCTGATCCCTTCTATTTTTAAATTTTTTAGAGTTTTACTTGGTTTTATACTCTCAGCCTAATTTATATTGGTTTTAGTATGTTTTTTAACTTTTTTGTATTGGTTTTTAATTGGCTGTTCACCGCCCTGAGTCCGGTAGGAGAAGGGCGGCATAGAAATCAAATAAATAAATAAATAAATAAATAAATAAATAAATAAATAAATAAATAAATAAATAAATAAATAAATAAATAAATAAATAAATAAATAAATAAATAAATAAATAAATAAATAAATAAATAAATAAATAAATAAATAAATAAATAAATAAATAAATAAATAAATAAATAAATAAATAAATAAATAAATAAATGAAGATCTCTCCACCAAAACCAGATATCCGATTTCAGCCTTGGTGGGGTAGCAGACTAAAATGCTGTTAACTAGCACCAGTTGCCTGCAATTACTGCAAGTTCGAATCTCACCAGGCTCAAGGTTGACTCAGCCTTCCATCCTTCCGAGGTAGGTAAAATGAAGACCCGGTTTGTGGGGGCAATAAGCTGACTTTGTATAAAAAAGAACACCGCTTGGTGGGGGGGGGGGCAAAAGCCCTACTAAGTAGGTATATACAAAAGTATGAAGGCTATTACTTAACACATTGTAAGCCCCCCTGAGTCTCCGGAGAAGGGCGGCATATAAATTGAACTAATAAATAATAAATAAATGAATAAAACTGCTACCCATGCCAAATGGGCTTGGAGGAACCAGCTCTTATGTGCTTTTGCAGATGTCAACTATTTCAGATCACCATGATTATGAAGGATAAATTGTTGGTTATTCATATGCTGACATATCAGAAGAAGATGGAAAATTATACTTTAAAACTGAACAGCTAAGGATGAGTTTAGGATGTCTTCACAGCAGATTGAGGGTGAAATGAAGGCCATATTCTTTAAAAGTGTTCCATAGTTCATACAACAGTTAGCAATGTATGAATATGAGCCCCTAGTATCAACCCATAGAATTAGAAAACTTTGTTTCGCCTTCCACTGCCTTATTCTTAATTTTAGTTCTATGTATATTAATCTTTTACTTTGCATATATGTGAACTCTTTATGTATAATCTGGTGATTAGAATAATAGCCTAAATATTCTGCAATCAGTAACATGATATTCTATCAATATCACATTCATGAATGTTTGATCTTGCAAAATCCAGGGGTGGGTTCTACTTACTTTTACTACCAGTTCACAATGGGGTCACACATGCTCTTTTGCGCATGTGCAAAAGCATTTTAATGATGTCAGGGTCAGTGGGCGGAGCCTCCCACCAGTTTTACTACTGGTCTATAGAACCAGTGTGAACTGGGGGCAACTCACCACTGACCAAAACTAATCATATTTAATTTCTCCTGTTTCAATTATTAAAGCATAAGTTATATCCACTACCTTGAGAGTATGCACCAACTTTGTGGACCTTAGTAGATATATTGAATATGTTAAAATCAATAAAGATTTTAAAAGTGATTCATGTTGACCGAATCATGCTTTAAACATGTAGCAACTTTGATGAACAAATTTATAATGAGCATGCTGGGAAGTGCTCTTTAGTAAGAGCAAATAGCAATATTCCGAGAACTAATAATAGAAAAATGCACAATTTATCTAAGCTGTACTAGAAGCCTAACTAGAGAAAGCAACAAGTACAGCTTGATTTAAGACAACATAAGAATTATGGAAACTAGAATGGATCATTAAATAGATTTGAGTCAGCCTGAAGTTTCACTGAAGAACGTAAGCACTTAATCAGAGAATTGCTTTTAACATGAGACAAGTGAGTAAATAAAAATGATATTCAGATGTAACTTTACTGTAAAGAGCAATTGTTGTTTCCTCTTGCCGATTCTATGCTTCCTGTCAATCACATGGCATGCTATGGTTAAATGGCAGCAAAATCTATTTTTTTATATACTGTTAAAACTCTCTTTGTCATTATCATTAACTGAATGAAATAGTGCCTCGTAGAGTAACCTTTTTGGGACCAAGATACCTCAAGAGGGCTAATATTCAAAATATGAAATCTGGGAGTGTTATGGCTGTTTCAGGCTGCTGCTTTGGCTACATGATGGTCATTTTGAAAATTTTGTGACAGTTTCCCTGCCACTCTTGCAATCCCTTCCCCTCTCCCTCCACTCAACAGCAAGGAATTGACTTATGGCTCATAAAGAAGAACCACTTTTAAGGTGCATGAAGAAAGGTGTGGATAAATTTATTGCTTCATGTGCTTCTTCTCTACTAGACAAACATGCTGCCAGGCCCAACCCAAGAAGATCGTACAACAATCCAGTCAAAATGCAGTTCTTGATTTGTTCCTACCATATAGACAGAATCTTGCCAGACTAAATCTATACTATTCTAACTCTAATAGCTATACCCTGGGATATTCTAGGGAGTGGTTCCCACTGCCTTTTTGCCCATGTGTGATCATTCTGTTTCTCTGTTTAGTGAGGAAATCTCTGAAACAATGACTCAGTGGGGCATGGGTTATGTAGTATAATTCTATCAACTTACTGAACATAGTTGAGAATCATGACCACTGAAGAAAAGGCAGGATAGGTTCCTTGTACTATTCCCCGTCCCCTTTTCATAACAGTAGTAAAAAGTAGTAAAATCTTGGGAAGTTTTGTTAGAAGTTATATCACTGAATAATGTAATATTTGCAAATGCATGGTTATAAATTTGTGCTCATAATTCTTTAGGACAGTAAGAGTTACTGTACATTGGTACAGTAGTGGCCAAAATTCTGGAAAACTTTTGGAAAAAGTGTATTTTCTAAAACTAGCTAATAACACCACTTTTTTGGGCAGTAGTACCATAAAATTATATATCAATGGAAAGATAATTTAATCAAGTATGTAATGCAATAACTTTTATGAAGGATTTGCTATTAGAATAGCAGTTATAGTATAAAGAAGAAAAATGAATCACTTAGAAAAAATGAGATATACAAAAATGATCACCATAGAAAAAATAATATATACAAAAATTACCACCATGTCAGTTAATACTTAGTTGGGTAACCTTTAGCATGAATTACAGCCTTACAATGTCTTCCCATGGAGTGAACCAAGTCTTTGAGTTCTGCAGTTGTTATAATGTGAAACCAAGATTGAAGGATTGCTTCTATTAACTGGGGTTTATTGCTGGGTCGCTTCTGACTAACAAGTTTCTTTAGTCGGCTCCATCGATTTTCAATTGGGTTACAGTCTGGGCTATTCCCAGGCCATTCCAGGAGTGGAATAGGATTATCTTGAAACTCAAAAAAAAAAAAAAAAAAGAAAAAAGAAAAGAAAGTGGTGTTATTAGCCATAAATCTCAAAAATACACTTTTCCCTAAAAGGTTTCCACAATTTTGGCCACTACTGTAGCATGACAGAAGACATTTTTATGACCCTGAGAAAGCTGCGGTTTGATGTTGATTACAAAACTCCCCAGCCTTGCCAGTCGGCTTATTTTTCTAATTTTAATGCATAAATAAATACAATAAATCAATATAAATATGTTTAAATTGATATATTAAATAAATAAATAACTTTGGACCCATTTCATGTTTTTGGCTCATTCATTTAATTGGTTTTCTTATCTAGTTTTAGGGCTTATGTGAATACATCACAGTTCAGGCCATATTTATGCAGAAACATTGAAAATCTAAAAGGATTTTAGCATCATTGTAGGTTTGTGCATTTAAGCATCATTGTAGGCTTGTAACTCCCAATTGAGATTCCTTCCAAATTACTCCTTTTTGTTTTTGGGAAGTATTTTTATTTACTCACTCAACATTCCCAAAGAATCCAGAATGTTACTATCCAAACAGCTGTAGTTCAGTGTTTTCTCCTGTTTATCCTTTCTTTTAATGGCCTTTATTGGGCCACTAACTGATTGCAATTATAGTTCCACCCAGACCTTTATAAGTCAATTCACCAAGTTCTGGTAAACACATCCGTATAAGAATGGACAATTCTTTCTTTTTCTGCAATGAATGACATTCTTTTTTCTCATGAATGAAGGCAAATATGTGTGACCTCAAATAATGTCACGAGATCCAACCTGGGTCAGTCACTAGGAGCAGAGCTTTAGTTTTCCAAGCTTTCAGATTCATGCTGGAGCCCATCCTCAGGGAACTTCTCTCTACCAGAATATCAGTAGTGTTTTTTTTTTTAAATTGATTTATATGCCGCCCTTCTCCGGAGAATCAGAGCAGCTTACAATGCGTTAAGCAATAGCCTTCATACTTTTGTATATTTATACAAAGTCAGCTTAGGGTTTCAAAAATTTTTACTACCAGTTCTGTGGGTGTGGCTTGGTGGGTGTGGCAGGGGAAGGATACTGTGAAATCTCCATTCTGCCCCCAATCCAGGGGAAGGTTACTGCTGATTTCCTCCCGATCAGCTGGGACTTGGGAGGCAGAGAATAGATGGGGGCGGGGCCATTCAGAAGTTTTACTACCGGTTCTCCAAACTACTCAAAATTTCTGCTACTGGTTCTCCAGAACTGGTCAGAACCTGCTGAAACCCACCTCTGCAGAATATGTTCTTTGGCCTATTCTCTGCATCATATTTGTGTGGGCCTTCCTATTAGTTGATTGGTGCATTGATGGCTGGCGATTGGCTTTTGTTTCTGCTCCCAAGTCCTCAGCTCCTAAATACATGATAAGCTGGTAGTAGATTGGCATTTCTTTTGACTGACAAGGGACCCATTTCCCAGGCTTCAATCATTTCCCTGTTTATCTTCACTGGTGCCTACCATCCCTGTCCTAATGCTTTCTTTTATTCGTATCCTTTTCATGTATTTATAATTATGTTTACACTTGCATCTGTCATAAAATACATGCTTGACGAAATAAAATAAATAAAATAAAAATAAATCTTTGTACCTGTACATTCTTTTTTCTTGTTCTTAACATTGCAAACATGCGTAACTATATTTATAATTAAACCTTTATTGATTTAATAGCCTTTACTCTTGGGTAAGTGAATAGAGGATTGCAGCCTAGTATTATTTTGGAACAAAATTCCCTTGGGCTTATTTATTTCAATACCCTTGATACGATTGTATCTTCTTATAGCATACCTGAAGATAAGCTAACAAAAGAGGCTAAATGTAAGTAGGCTGATCAGGTTGCACAGTCATTCATCCTTTAACATGTGGTTGCTACATTGAGGTTCATAATTATGTTATATTATATCTTACAGTGATAAACATCATTGCATGTTGCACCACATTATCGTGGAGCAATAAACCAGAAGCATTGCAAACTGTGGGAAAAGATCAGGAAATTAACACCCATGTTGATTTATTTCTGAATGGGGGGTCACAAACTCAGAATTCATATTTGAAGTTCCATTGGACTATTCAAAGGCCAATTTGAAGTCTTTAACTTTTAAACTTTTGACAATTTGACTTCCATTCACTGCTTATATGACTCAGTTGGAGTATTTCACAATGTGTTGGAATTTTTGCCTCTCCCTGCTTGGTTCTTCTACAAGTCCTCAGGCCAACCTGAAATACAGAGCAGCCTGTAATATATTTCAGCCTTTGACCTCAGGGAACTTGGCTGCATGAAGTTTTCTCTGGATATGTGTGTGTATGTGTATTTCAAAAGGCCTGCTGTGTTGCTTCATCATGATGGTGGTGTTCCTGGGACAAATGAGCTAAGACTGCCAGGAGTGCATGTCAAAAGTATATATTCCCAAGCAGAAGTATCCAAAGCATGAAGAGTTCCCAGCTGCCCATATAAATCAAGCATGCATCTCTGCTGAGCAGCAGTAATACAAGAAGAGGCTGGAAGCAGAGGATCACTTTAGGGACAACAGAAAAGGCAATCTTTTATACAGTGTGGGACAATCACTTTTATAAAAAGATAAAGGTAAAGTTTCCCCTCACACATATGTGCTAGTTATTCCTGACTCTAGGGGGCGGTACTCATCTCCGTTTCAAAGCCAAAAAGCCAGTGCTGTCCGAAGACGTCTCCATGGTCATGTGACCGGCATGACTGAATGCCAAAGGTACACAGAACACTGTTACTTTCCCACCAAAGGTGGTCCCTATTCTTCTACTTGCATTTTTTATGTGCTTTCGAACTGCTAGGTTGGCAGAAGCTGGGACAAGTAACAGGAGCTCACCCTGTTACATGGCACTAGGGATTCAAACCATTGAACTGCCAACCTTTTGATCAAAAAGCTCAGCGCCTTAGCCACTGAACCACCATGTCCCTACTAATCACTGTTGTAGTTTACCAAAAAAGTGATTTACAATTATTATTTTTTTTAAAAAAATAAATGCATACTGTATACTGCTCAGCTCCAAGCATCTCTGGGCAGTTTAGAAATTGTTTTTTTAAAAAAACAAAAAACCAAGGAACAAGAGCAAGGATGGTAGAATGAACAAACCCAGATGGGAAAAAAGAGAAAGAAGAAAAGGGGCCTTTAATCACCCTCACCAAAGGCTTGGGTGAAAAATTGGGACTTTAGGGTCTTTTGAAACACAAGTAGAGTGGGAACCTTTTGAATCAAAATGGTTGATGATATAGAGCCAGATGTTAATCCCCTCAGGTCATATGGCACTCAACATGCTAATTATGAGGCGCTGAGGATCTTTTGGAGTACTAATTGTGTTTATGACATGACTAGATTAAAATATTCAGGACATCTAGTTCTTGATGTTGCCTTATAGGAAGAGCAATCCAAAGCCACAATGAATTAGACTGGGAAGATGCAGGAATAAACAATGGGAACACATATGTAGTAAGAAGCAAGAACTTTGGGAAGTTCAACCTTGTGAAAGGTGAAATGAAAAAATACCTGGAGATATGGACATCATCAGATACCATGGAAATGAATTGGAATGTGTTTTTGCTAAAAGGGAAGAATATGAAACATAGAATGACAGATTTGGAAGGGACATTGGAGGTCTTCTAGTCCAACCCCCTGCTCAAAGCAGGAGACTCTCTACCATTTCAGAGAAATGGCTGTCCAGTCTCTTCTTAAAAGCCTCCAGTGATGGAGCACCGAAAACTTCTGAAGGCAAACGTTTAGACCAGGGTGAAATCCAGCAGGTTCTGGATAACTAGTAGCGAAAAGTTTGAGTAGTTCAGAGTACTGGCAAATACCACCTCTGGCTGGCCCAATGGTGGGGAGGGAATGGGGATTTTGCAGTATCCTGCCCCTGGAGTGGGGTGGGAATGGAGATTTTGCAGTCTCCTTTCCCTGCCATGCCCACCAAGCCACATCATGCCCACCAAGCCATGCCCACACAACCGGTAGTAAAAAAAAAATTGAATTTCACCACTGCTTTAGACTGATTAATTGTTTTCACTGTTAGGAAGTGTCTCATTTCTAGATTGCTTCTCTTCTTGTTTAATTTTCATTCATAGTTTCTTGTCTTGCCTTCTGGTGTTTTGAAAAATAAGTTGACCACCACTAGCCCTCTTTCTTGTGGCGGTCCTTCAGATATTGAAACATTGCTATCATGTCTCCCCTAGTCCTTCTTTTCACTAAACCAGACAAATCCAATTTCTGCAACCCTTCCTCATATGTTTTAGTCTCCAGGCCCCTAATTATCTTTGTCACTCTTCTCTGCACTCTTTCCAGAGTCTCTACATCTTTTATATATTGTGGTGACCACAAAAAGGAGATGGGAGAGTTTCATTATAGTATCAAACATGTGGGCAAGTACTGACTGCAGAACAAATCATGAACTGCTCATGTGCAAGTTCCAAATAGAATATAGAATAGAATTCTTTATTGGCCAAGTGTGATTGGACACACAAGGAATGTGTACTGAAGATTTGTCTTCAGTACATAAGCTCTCAGTGTACATAAAAATACATTCATAAGAATAATAAGATACAATACTAACTGATAGTTATAGGATACTAAATAAGCAATCAAATCAAACTAGGAAACTAAATAAAGCAATATAAATTGTAGAGATACAAGCAAAAAGGGTATAGTCATAAGTAGAAAGGAGATAGCTAACAGGAAGGATGAGAAGAATAATAGTAATACAGTCTTAGTAAATAATTTGACAGTGTTGTGGGAATTCGTTGTTTAGCAGAATGACGGCATTCGGGGAAAAACTGTCCTTATGTCTAGTTGTTCTGGTGTGCAGTGCCCTATGGCATCATAGAAGTTGAAACAATTTATGTCCAGGATGTGAGGGGTCTGTAGATATTTTCACAGCCCTCTTTTTGACTCATGCAGTATACAGGTCCTCAATGGAAGGCAGGTTGGTAGTAATAGTTTTTTCTGCAGTTCTAATTATCCTCTGAAGTCTGTGTCTGTCTTGTTGGGTTGCAGAACCAAACCAGACAGTTATAGAGGTGCAGATGACAGACTCAATAATTCCTCTGTAGAACTGAATCAGCAGCTCCTTGGGCAGTCTGAGCTTTCTTAGTTGGCGCAGAAAGAACAGTCTTTGTTGTGCTTTTATGATGATGTTTTTGATGTTAGGTGTCCATGTTAAGTCTTGAGATATGATAGAACCTAGAAACTTGAACATTATATCTACTGTTGATACTGTGTTGCCTAGTATTGTCGAAGAAAATCAAGCAAATATGATCTGAAACATATACCCACGATTTTCAAGAAGAAAACATAGGTATTACTTTGAAATCTTGAATCTCATAGGCAGAAACCAAAACGAACTTAAAGATGTTGTTAAGGATGAATGTGAAAAGAAATTGGCGAATAGGAAGAGACAGAAGAAAGCAAATTGATTAGCAGGATAAACCATGGCAACTTCAAGAAAAGAAGAGAAGCCAAGAAAGACAAGTATCTCAGGAAATAATTTAACAAAACTATTCCAGAAAGCTGTAGAAGAAGTATTACAATAACATTTGTAAAGATAATGAATATGGGGAAAAAAACACGGAAAAGCAATAAGTCTTTCAAAAGATATTTGAATTGAGAAGTGGGTTCCAACTTCAAAATAATATGCTAAAAGATGCCAATGGACATTTAATAACCAATTCAAAGAAGATTGCAATAAGATTGTAATGAAATACTGTACTGTATTCTACTGTGCAGTAGAGATGTCAATACCCAAACACTTTAGAATATATTTCCTACTTATATAAAACCTCCAGTAGATCAGCACTCCAGTCAGTTTTTAAAGGGGACACCTGTTTTAATTATCTCCCACTAATGTTAAATAACTTTTACCACTCTGATGTTTTTGGGTTGTCTCATCTCCTAAAGCCCAATAGCAAAAATTGCCTCTTAATGTCTTTCTTGGGGATTTAATAGCAATATGGGAAGTCAGGGATACTGTAAAGAGCTAGCAATACAATGAAAGATGGGAAGTCTTTCACATAGTTTGGTGATGTTATAATTAAGTATAAGGTAAAGGTTCCCCTTGCACATATGTGCTAGTCGTTCCCGACTCCAGGGGGTGGTGCTCATCTCCGTTTCAAAGCTGAAGAGCCAGCGCTGTCTGAAGATGTCTCCATGGTCATGTGGCCGGCATGACTAAATGCCAAAGGCGCACAGAGCGCTGTTACCTTCCCCCCAAAGGTGGTCCCTATTTTTCTACTTGCATTTTTCACCTGCTTTTGAATTGCTAGGTTGGCAGAAGCTGGGTCAAGTAACAGGAGCTCACCCTGTTACACCGCACTACGGATTCAAACTGTTGAACTGTCGACTTTTTGATCAAAAAGCTCAGCGCCTTAGCCACTGAGACACCACGTCCCTTATATAATTAAGTATAAGAGCACCATATTCCATCCATGGAAATTTCGCTAAAATTTCACTTGCCTTGCCTTTCAACAAAGGCAAGAATAGTAGAAAGCAGGAGAAAAATTGTTGGAAACAAGACTAATTTGAAGCACTATCCAAATCTGATATAAAGTTTAGAATACCACAATAGTTGATGAGCAATTAAGACTTATCAAGCAGGTGAAGAAGACACACAGGACATTGGATTATGGTTTTCCCATTCTGAAAGTAGAAATAGTTTTTCTATGTCAGTCCTATAACGGTAATTATTTCTAAATTTGCACTCATATAAATTAATTTGTAGATTCTTCCTCATCCTTGGTGATATGTAAGTGGCCACATTTTCCTAAAATATTTTTGAATCTAATCTGATAAACTCTCAACCCAGAAGATGAAGAAGCTTCTTGGATAAGATTAACAGAGTTGGAAGGGACCTTTTAGGTCATTTAGTTCAACCTCCCACTCAAGCAGGAAACCCTACACCATTTCTGACAAATGGCAGTCCAATCTTTTCTTGAAAGTCTCAAGTGATGAAGCTCCCACAACTTCCGAAGGCAACTTCTGTTCCACTGATTGATTCTTCTCACTGTCAGAAAGTTCCTCCTCATTTCTAGGTTGAATCTCTCTTTGTTCAGTTTCCATCCATTATTCCTTGTCTGGCCTTCAGGTGCTTTGGAAAATAGCTTGACCCCTTCCTCTCTGTGGCAGCTGCTCAAATATTGGAACACTGCTATCATCTCTCTCCTGGTCCTTCTCTTCACTAGACTAGCCATGCCCAGTTCTGCAACCATTCCTCATATATTTTAGTCTCTAGTCCCGTAATCATCTTGGTTGCTCTCCTCTGCACTTTTTCTAGGGTCTCAACATCTTTTTATAGTGTGGTGACCAAAACTGGATCCACCCTGATCTCCCCAGGTTCCGCCCTATGCAGGTACCTCTCCATGGCAGAAATGGAGGAGAAAGGTAGGGCACACTGGGAGGAGAAACTGCGGAGATCGAGGAAGGCACGGGCAGCAGAAATGGAGGAGAAAGTCTGGGCGTGCTGGGAGGAGAAACTGTGGAGATCGAGGAAGGCACGGGGAGCAGAAATCGAGGAGAAAGTCTGGGTGCACTGGGGAGAAACTATGCAGATTGGGGAAGGCACAGCAGGCAGGAATGAAGGAGAAAGCCTGGGGGCGCTGGGAGGAGAAACTGCGGAGATCAGGGAAGGCACGGGCAGCAGGAATGAAGGAGAAAGCCTGGGCGCACGGGGAGGGGAGAGACTGCAGAGATTGTGAACCCCCCCCCTTGTGCCCTTTTTTGGGCCTGAAAAACCTCTGGCACCAACCTGGAGGCCAAAACAGGGGGAGGGATGCATGCACGAGGGTGCACATGCACAGGGAACATACACGCATGCACGGGGGCACTCACATTGAATTTTGGGGATTGGGGCACACATGCATGCGTTCACTGGCTGTGGGCACTCAGCACCAAAAAGGTTAACCGTCACTGGGATAGGCCATCAACAAAAAGATGTCACCAAAGATAACTCTTTTATGGAATAGGACTCATTGTCATGTAGGGTTATTTGGTGCCATTTCATTTTGGGAAATACAGATGCTGTTGTTCCTCTGATGTTTTTGTTTTTATGTAAACATTACTTAAATGCCTTATGCATTATACACATGGCATCTAGTTTTTGACAGAAAGAGAAACACATGCAGGATGCCAATAGATGTCACTTTATCAGAAAGGGGAATTAATGCTATAGAGATGTTAAAGATGTGTTAAAATGATTGGTGTTCATGAACTAAACCTTGATATGTAAAGAAACCAAATGAAGTTTAAATGTAGATGGGTCTTGGATTTAGTCAAAAATAAATGTGATTAAGATCAGAAAATTGTCTTATTGTTTAATTGTTTCAACTTCTACCCTCAAAATGACGCTATAGGGCACTGCACACCAGAACAACTAGACACAAGGACAGTTTTTTCTTGAATGCCATCACTCTGCTTAACAACTAATTCCCACAACACCGTCAAATAATTTACTAAGACTGTATTACTATTATTTTTCTCTTCCTTACTAGTAGCTATCTCTTCCCACTTATTACTATAACCATGTTGCTTGTATCTTATAAGCAATATAAACAATAACAAAAACAATAAATTTATATTGTTTTTATTTGTTTTCTAGTACGATTTGATAGCTTATTGACAACACTTGGCAATCACTAAGTGTTGCATCTTTTTATTCTTGATGAATGTATTTTATTCTCCTTATGAACACTGAGAGCATACACACCAAAGACAAATTCCTTGTGTGTCCAATCACACTTGGCCAATAAAGAATTCTATTCTATCATGCTGGTATGACTTAAAAGAAGACAACTTTCAGTAAAGGTCATTCTTTTAAAAAAATCTATACTACAGTGACCTAGAATAGACAAAACTGAAACTCGTGAAACAAGAGGTAGCAGTTTTATCATCTAAACAATCTTTCTTGTATAAAACAGCATTTTAATGAACAGTAATCTTATGTGAAAACAGGACTATGCAATTTGAATTATCGATTATACGCATTGCCATCTTTCTAACTATGGATGACTAAATCTTGGTGTTTTGCTTATACATTCAAACTTAAAAATCTGAAATCTCATTTATGAAGAAATTTGCAGATGATATCTATCTATCTATCTATCATCCATCTATCTATCTATCTATCTATCTATCTATCTATCTATCTATCTATCTATCTATCTATCTATCTATCTATCTATCTATCTATCTATCTCATCCAGATATATATCATCCAGAACAGTTAAGCCAATTGTAGAAATCCTGAAATACTCTGGATATTTATTAGCTGCCCAGTAAGATAGGTGGCTAGCACATTTTACAAAAAAATAAAACAAATAAAATATTTGGTACCACACCTCCCAAATCTTTTGCTGTTTATCATGATAAGTTGGACTAAAGAGAGCTGCAGATCCAAACATCTGGAAAGTTTTGAGCTAAGCATTTAAATATTATCCTCTTGAATCAATCAATCTTTCAGCTTTGCTTTCTTTTATATTCAGTTTTTCTAATCTCAAATTTTTCATCGTTTATGAAGCAATCTGAAAATATTTGTCTAATCAATACAAAAGAGCAAACTACATTCTCATCCATCCTATTTTCATTCTTTAAAGGGCCTGCTACATAACAACATCTGGTACATTTTTACTCTCCATTTTAAAGCAGTTGGATACAAACAACTAGCGTTTCCATACATTAAGATCTAAACGAAAATTATACAACATAAAATCATGAAAGAATATCATGGATAAATAATAACTTCAGATCAACAACTGAAATTAAAATGCATTTCAGTATAGAGACATAAAAATCATCTGGTTTTAAACTTTTGTTCTGCTTATCTTATGGACCAGAGTGAAGCACTATTGTCTGGAAAGTGAAACATTAGAAGAGACCCAGAGAGGAAGAAGACAGCAATAAATTATGGAGAAAACAGGACAGGGCAGTAGGAATTGGCAGTTCTGCTGATTGAATGCACAGTGTTCCTTGAACCTCAGGAGTTCTTTCTGAAAGCCTCAGTTGGGCCTCTCCCCACATGAGTTTTAAAGATGTGTGCTTAAATCTTAGAAGCAGGCACACTTAGAAGGAGTTGGAAGCAGATGGATCTCACGTGGAATCACTTGAGAGACTCAAAAGTTGGTACCGGCTCACATTTAGACTACTATCTGGATCTAATACCAAATGTAATTGTCTGATTCCTTTCCAATGGTGTTTCAGTACACTTATTTGCAATGTTTTTAAAATTTTATTTTTAAAGTAATACCTTTTAATATAAAACTTGTTTATAATCTTACAGTTTATAATCTTCAAGCTGGGAGCAGACAATAACATAAACAGTAGAAAGTTAGCATCCACCCCTCCCTTAAAGAATAAAATATTCTAGGAAATATTAAAAAGGCAGAATATTATATTTCCCTGGATGAGAAAAGGAGAAACATGTTTTTAAAGACAAAGCAGCTCCCTGCACCCACCCACCCCACACTTCAGTTCCAGGATGATAGGATTAGCTTCATTACCTCATCACCCAGCAAGATTCAACCAAGCCTGGGATTCAAGACAACCTACAAAGTTACCCCAACACATACAGAAAAAGTTGAATGATGAAACAATGTTTAAAAAGTAAAGCATAATTCTAATCATGGAACTATCTTAGAATGTCTGGAACCCCAAGCCTGATGATACAGCAACATCTAGAGAGACTTCTGGATCATTAATATCCTTCCTCCCTTCCTTCCTTCCTTCCTTCCTTCCTTCCTTCCTTCCTTCCTTCCTTCCTTCCTTCCTTCCTTCCTTCCTTCCCATCAAGAATGATTCTGGGAAAAACAACTGATGGTCATAAATCTCAATTTCAGTATTAAAAATGTCTGATAATTCTCAAGAATGTTGAATTCTAAAAGTAGATGTAGCTGGTCCTGACTGTTTTGGGATGGGCAACAGGGGAAGAGTTGTTCAGAGGAAAAAGTGGTAGCAGATTGAATGGGACACTCAAGTTAGTGTAGAAAACCAGATGCACTGGATTCTTTACCTGAAACGGTAATAACAATAAGCCACTATTTTGAATTATTTAATTAGGTTCTCCCTAAGGGCATATTAGGGGAAGATCTGCAATATTTTGGAATGCTAAAATTGCTATAGTTTCAAATTGGCAGGCATCATATGAAATCCTGTTTCCATTTGGAGGATCAAATGTTTCTTCCAGAGTAGACTCCTTTGACTAGGGATTTTGGAATCCTTCCCTCTGCCACAAATCTGAGCCATATCCCCAGTCTTGTTTTATGTCCTTTAAAACTGCTGCATGTGTTCAACAGGAGGAAATGCCAGTACTTTTTTTTAAAGCCCCACATCTTATTCTTCCTTTCAGCTGCTTCTGCACCTGAATAAGAGACAGAGAACAGGCCACTGCTTTAAATCTTAAAACTTGTCAGTTACATCACCTCAAAGTATGTGGTGCAGGTGTCTCGGTGTCAAAGATCACTCTACACTTCTGTGCTCTGCAAAGATGCAGGCAGATGTGTGGAACAGGCTAAGTAACATAGCAAAAGTCTTTCAAAGATGGTGCCATTTCAGTGAACCGAGGTCAAAGGTTGCACTGCCTTTGGTGCTTTAGGAATGTTCGGGAGATAAAATGCCTGCCTCTTGCAGTTAACAAATAACCCATAGCTGGAGGAGGAGGAGGAGGGGAAGAAGAAGAAGAAGAAGAAGAAGAAGGAGGAGGAGGAGGAGGAGGAGGAGGAGGAGGAGGAGGAGGAGGAGGAGGAGGAGGAGGAGGAGGAGGAGGAGGAGGAGGAGGAGACTGAAACCATCTCATTTCATCATTCTATGTTTGGTGTATACAAACTTCAGAATTGATAAAGGAGAATGATTGTAGTTTAGGGTTGAAATGAAGGGTCCTTGATGTTCTTCAAGCTTGGTTGTTACTGTTGTTTTACAGATGTTTCATTACCCAAACTAGGTAACATCATTGGGACACTAAGGATGTTACCTAGTTTGGTTAATGAAATGTCTACAAGAAAAAAAACCAAGTTCAGAGATCACCTAGGAGGAGGAGAAGGAGGAGGAGGAGGAGAAGGAGAAGGAGAAAGAGAAGGAGAAAGAGAAAGAGGAGAAGGAGGGGAAGTAGGAGAAGATGAAGGTGAAGGAGTAGTAGTAGTAGTAGTAGTAGTAGTAGTAGTAGTAGTGGTGGTGGTGGTGGTGGTGGTGGTGGTGAAGGAACCAGATCCAATTTTTGTTTACTTTTCCCTTGGAAAACAGACTCCAAATGAAAAGCGTGGAATCATCCAGAGCGTGAACACATTGGTCATAGAGAGGAAATCCAGGGGGAAGGATAGAAATAAAAAGAAGAAGAGGGAATGCACAATGGATTACTTGGGAAAAGACTGATTTCCAAGCAGATTGGCCCAGGTATTCAAAACCTGGGCCAATCTGCTTGCGCTGGTTGCATTTGTGTAGAAATTCCAAGGATCAAGGCTTATGGAACTGCAATGGACAGAAGAGAGGCGTCAACAGATTTGGCAGGGTTTCCTCATAACTACGAAATATTATTCACCTTTCTAAACTATTTATATGCCAGCTGGTTATTTTTAAAGATGTATTTAAGGAATGCACAGTAATAAAATGATAGTAGAAATATTTGAGAATTATTGCTTGGTAGTAGAAATATTTATTGTGGTGATAAAGAGCCAGACTCAAAAAAATGTGTTTTGGTTCAAACCTAAAAACCAATACACACACAAAACTACCATGATCAAATACAATTGATAAAGAGAACATGATGGATGCAACAATTAAATCATCAGTTAACAAAGTAGTTGAGAAAACAATACATGCTTATAATATGCACCTTGAAAAATCAGTGAAGATGACTTTCTGAAAAGTAGCTGCAAAGACAGCAAAAACTATTTTCAAGGTTAATATTACATGTCCGGGATATGGCATAAGTGAAATAAATTTAGCAATGCTAAAAGGAGATAACTCCTTCTCAAGATAACACAGTGATATTCTGTGTTCTGTGACCTCAGAATGCAGAGGTTATCGATAGAGGGAAGGGAAATAGAAAAACGTGGAAGGAAAAATAATATCGTAAATGGAAGTACAGCTGTCTGGTCAACTGGCCAACTGAGTAAGCCTACTTCTTTACGGTTGAGTACCAGGGACACTGTGGCTCTGTGGCTAAGATGCTGAGCTTGTCGATTGAAAGGTCGGCAGTTCAGTGGTTTGAATCCCTAGTGCCGCATAATGGGGCGAGCTCCCGTTACTTGTCCCAGTTTCTGCCAACCTAGCAGTTCGAAAGCACATAAAAATGCAAGTAGAAAAATAGGGACCACCTTTGGTGGGAAGGTAACAGCGTTCTGTGCGCCTTTGGCATTTAGTCATGCTGGCCGCATGACCACAGAGATGTCTTCAGACAGCACTGGCTCTTCAGCTTTGAAACGGAGTGAGCACCGCCCCGTGGAGTCAGGAACAACTAGCACATATGTGCAAGAGGAACCTTTACCTTTACCAGCTGCCAGAAACAAATAGAAGGGACTCTTTGGCTTGGTGCCAGCTAGATGGCAACAAGAGCTGACATTTTCTGATATTGATAAAGCTAAACAGAGCCAGACCTAAAGAAAACTTGGATACAGTTCCTCTAATATCTTGGTGGTCTCCTATGGAGAAAGACACTGGTAAATTCTTATGGTGAGTAGCCCACCCAAAGAACTTACCAATGTCTTCCTCAGTAGAAGACCACCAAGATATTCCAGGACTGTGGACCAGATTGGAAAAGAAATAATTAAATAAATAAATAAAAAGAACAAATTAAAAACAGCCTGGAAGAAAACAGTAGCAAACAGCTCCTGTTTTGCAGCAAAGCAGCAATTGAAAATTGATTTTTTTTTGAATGGAACTATATATATATATATATATATATATATATATATATATATATATATATATATATATATATATATATATATATATATAAATATATATATATATATATATATATATATATATATATATATATATATATATATATATATATATATATATTTTGGGGGGACATGGAGGCTCAGTGGCTAAGATGCTCAACTTGTTGATCAGAAAAGTCGGCAGTTCAGTGGTTCAAATCCCTAGCACTGCGTCACCTGTTACTTGCCCCAGCTCCTGACAACCTAGTAGTAGGGAAACATGTAAAAATAACAATAGGGATCACCTTGGTGGGAAGGTAACAGCATTCCGTGCACCTTCGGCCTTTAGTCATGCTGGCCATATGACCACAGAATCGTCATCAGACAGCGCTGGCTCTTTGGCTTAGAAATGGAGATGAGCACTGCCCCCTAGAGTTGGGAATGACTAGCACCTATGTGCAAGGGGAACTTTTACCTTATGTATATATATTTTAATGGTCTTGATGGGCTAAAAGTCTGAAAGCATCAGCTTGATCATTGTTAAAAAACAGAAGCTGGTCTGTTTCATTAATTGAATCCAAATATGTTAAGATCTATTTATTTTATAAAGTGGTTATTTCAAGTACAGCCATAGCAATAGCACTTAGACTTATATACCGCTTCACAGTGCTTTACAGCACTAAGCGGTTTTACAGAGTCAGCATATTGCCCCCAACAATCTGGGTCCTCATTTTACTGACCTCGGAAGGTTGGAAGGCGGAGTCAACCTTGAGCCAGTGAGACTCGAACTGCTGGCAGTTGGCACTCAGCAGAATTAGCTTGCAATACTGCATTCTAACCACTGCACCACCACGGCTCTTAGATAGGCAAGGGTAAGTGCAAAAGGCATTAGGAAATAAAATATATGCCTGTAATCCAATGCAATGTTTGGAAGAATAAGCTTCGTCCTTTCCATAAGATGATTTATAAGCCATCCAAAATCACCTTATTGGGGAGATGACTGGCATATTATATAAATATAGATATAAATATAAATAATATAAATAATTAGGAATTATAGAAACATAGATTCATAAGAACAAGGAAACCTTTAAAGGGAACCTCAGGGGCAGGGGTGGGATTCAGCCAGTTCACACCAGTTTGGGGGAACCGGATGTTAATTTTAATCTGGTTCACCAAACCAGTTGTTCGAAGGATTGGCTGACCCTGCCCACCCCACCCCGCCCCTCCCAGGAGTCTCCACGTGGCCCATGTTGGATCCCAGGTAAGTGCAGGGTGTGCACGGAGGTTCTGGGAAGGCCTACTGGAAGTCTGGAAATGGGCCTGTTTCCAGCCTCCGGAGGGCCTCCGGTGCCTGGGGGGAGGCTGTTTTTGCTTTCTCAGAGGCTCAAGGAAAGCCTCTGGAGCCTGGGGAGGGTGAAAAACGGGCCTACTGGAAGTAGCGGAAGTCTGGAAATGGGCCCATTTCTGGAGGGAAGGCACGTGAAGTGAACTGGTTGTTACATCCGGCGAATCCCATCACTGCTCAGTGGTCTTCTAGTCCAACTCTCTCCTCAGGGCAAAACTCCTCATACCATCTCAGACAAATGATTGTCCAACGTGGTTTGAAAATGTCTACTGGTAGAACACCAATGACTCCAGAAGGGAAGGCATTCCTAGCTCCTAAATGGTTAACAGTTCTCATGGTGAGGAACTTCCTCCATATTTTAAGTTCAGAACTTCCTTTGTAAAGCTTTTATCCTATAGTTTTGGGCATTATTGAGAACAAATCTGCACCCTCTTCCTAATTTTTTTGATAGGTAGTAATACGGATAGGTCTTTGCTGACAGGGCTCAATTATTATCAGATGGCAGCAGAAATAGTATTCTGCATTTCTTTTTAGGCATCGCTTGGTGATCTGGATTTTTAGAGACCAGACCTGTAAGTCTACAGATGACATCATTTATAGAAAGGGCTTCTGGAAAAATACAGTCTGTACCTCAAAATGACTTGGGAAATGTATTTAAAAGATTTCTTGCTCATGTCATCTGCATGCTTTGAAACTGGAGGGAGGATAGGTCAAGACCCAGAATCATACTCTCAAAGCATAATGCAAAGGTAGCAAACAAATACAAGGAATGGTGTAAAAAAGTTAAGGTACTCAGAAAACATTAGATGCAGCAGGCACACCTATGAAGAGTGATGCTAAATGACCCAGATGTCTTTACACCAGGAGTGGGAAGCCATGGCTCTTTTATGACTTGTGGACTTCATTTCCCAGAATTTCTGAGCCAGCCATGGAATTCTGGGAAGTGAAGTCCACAAGTCATAATACACCAATGCAAAGTATAGCAACTGCACTTATATACCGCTTCACAGTGCTTTACAGCCCTCTCTAAGTGGTTTACAGCAGAGTCAGCATATTGCCCCCAACAATCTGGGTCCTCATTTTACTGACCTTGGAAGGATGGAAGGCTGAGTCAACCTTGAGCCTGGTGAGATTTGATCTGTGAAACTGCTGGCAGCTGGTGATCAGCAGAAGTAGCCTGCAGTACTGCACTCTAACCACTGC
Source organism: Masticophis lateralis (assembly GCA_030761175.1). Lineage (NCBI taxonomy): Eukaryota > Metazoa > Chordata > Lepidosauria > Squamata > Colubridae > Masticophis > Masticophis lateralis. The sequence goes on along the minus strand of JAUDYJ010000004.1, from coordinate 113,343,467 downwards.
ACCACCATGGGTCATAAGCAGCAAACCAGAGCCTGAGTGGCGTAGGAGGCTAATGCCTCCTACAAAAGGCAGCAATTAACATCCAGCTGCCTGCAATTACACCAGTTCTAAACTCACCAGGCTCAAGGTCAACTCAGCCTTCCCTCCTTTCTAAGGTGGGTAAATTGAGGACCCAGTTGTGGGGGCAATAAGCTGACTTTGTATAAATATACAAAAGTATGGAGGCTATTGCTTAACGCATTGTAAGCCGCCCTGAGTCTCCGGAGAAGGGCGGCTTATAAATCAAACTTTAAAAAAAAAAAACAGAAAAACTTGACATGTGACTTTTTTTTAAAAATATTACTGAAACCTATGAGATGGTACTTATAACTGGAATATTACTGGATAAATTCAATGTATTTAAAAGAAACAAACAACCCCCCCCCCAAAAAAAAAGGAAAGATGGGTGAATTTTATGTAAAGAATAGTCGAGAGATGCTTAATTTCAAAATGAGGCCTTCTATAACGGAATCAAATTAATGAAATAATAAAATTCTACCACCACAACCATTTTTCAGTTCGTAAGAACATTCAAGTTGGATAACTGTGTTCCAGCACTACTTTTGACACCAATGTCCATAGATTTTATTTTTTTTCCCCATTCCAAAAGGACTATATTGTTTCAATAGGCCATGTGTTGAGAACAACTGTCATGAAATGCATGAGCTCAGTTTTCATGTCCCAGCTGTTTTCTTTACCCAAAAATGTGCTGTTTACTGGAGCAAGGAACAGCTTGCATTCATTATTCAATGGTGAGGAAGTTTTGACTAGTACTGGAGGTTTTTTTTTTCCCCTTTCAAAGGGAAAGGAAAATAGGTCAACAGAAGTTCAGAGGTTTGCTTAAACTGACTTAGAGACTACTTGTTGGGAGTTTGCCGTTTTCAGACATTTTAGTTTTGATTTTTACTTAGTTGTTGAATCTTTAGTATTCTTTGTAATATCCAGACCATAGAATAGAATAGAATAGAATAGAATAGAATAGAATAGAATAGAATAGAATAGAATAGAATAGAATAGAATAAATTTTTTATTGGCCAAGTGTGATTGGACACACGAGGAATTTGTTTTTGGTGCATACGCTCTCAGTGTACCTAAAAGAAAAGATATATTTGTCGAGAATCATAAGGTACAACACTTAATGATAGTCATAAGGTACAAATAAACAATCAAATCATATTAGGAAATGGTCAATATAAATCGTAAGGCTACAGCAACAAGGTTACAGTCATACAGTCATTAGTGGAAGGAGATGGGTGATAGGAACGATGAGAAGATTAATAGTAGTGCAGACTTAATAACTAGTTTGACAACGTTGAGGGAATTATTTGTTTAGCAGAGTGGTGGTGTTTGGGAAAATACTGTTCTCGTGTCTAGTTATTCTGGTATGGAGTGCTCTATAGCATCATTTTGAGGATAGGAGTTAAAACAATTTATGTCCAGGATGTAATGGGCCTGTAAATATTTTCACAGCCCTCTTTTTGACTCGTGCACTATACAGGTCCTCAATGGAAAGCAGGTTGGTAGCAATTATTTTTCTGCAGTTGTAGCTAACAATATATTTAAAAGTAATAGCATTTCACTTGCTGTGGTGGCACAGCAGTTACAATGCAGTATTGCAGTGGTTACTGTTGATTGCCAGCGGTTTGGCAGTTCGAATCTCACTGGCCCAAGGTTGACTCAGCCTTCCATCCTTCTGAGGTTGGTAAAATGAAGGCCCAGATTGTTGTGGGCAAGATGCTGACTCTGTAAAGAACTTAAGAGAAGTTGTAGAGCACTGTGAAGCAGTATATATGTCTAAGTGCTATTGCTATTGTTAATTGTCTTTGGAAATTCTCAGTCATCCAGGTCATGGTTGTCTCAAAAATGCATTTTCAAAACTGGTCTTCCTTTGTTTTTCCTTGATGATGTTCCATTTCTCATCTCAGAAGCTTGTTGTTTGGGGAAGTGAGGCACATGTGGGAGTCATGCGTGAATGCATGGGGGGGTGAGGGGGAGAATGAGGGGATTGTATGTGCATGCACAGGGGCAGGGGGAGCGTGGGGGTCACAAGCACATGCAGGGGGCAGGGGGCATGCGGGATGCATGCGGAGGTCATGCATGCATGCGTGGGGGGGCACACATTGCATTATGGGAGTATGCGTGCATGCTTTCAGCCCACGATGACAAAAAGGTTAGCCATCATTGCCATAGGCCATATCAAAATACAGCGTTCCAAACACAAATTATTACGGTAGTAAATTCCAATAAAAACATTTTAAAATGAAATCAGAGCAAAATGCAATAATTTGACATCTAGATAAGTAAAATAAGATAAAATTATATTTCAGTATCATTCCTACAATCGAGCCTAATCAGATACACATATGCTGATCTCAGCCGAACCATTTTACTCAAGAACACTGCCGTATTAAATGTTGTTTCCAGATTCTGGCTGCACATAAAGTATGTTGTTTTAATATGGGGTTCCCAATGGGTCATTCATTTAATATATGCACTAAAGTACCTGTCTCTTATCCACTTATACAAACAAAAATCAAATAGCGTGTGAGCCAAGCCTTCTACCTCTACCACTCTGCAAATACAGATGTGTCCATTGTATGGAATAGAATGGAATCTCTCATATCAGACCATTGTATCAAGGTGTTCGAATTTCACTTGTGTAAATATCCCCCTAAGATGTTTAAAATTGTAACTTTAAATAGCTTTCTGTTTGAAAAGTACATTTATATTTAATCAGACATTTCAAGTTACCGGTCTTACTAAGAGTAGCTATATCATTCTGTGCTTCTATGTCCGTGATCCTCTGAGCAATTTTTTTTTAAAACCTACAACTGGTTGTCTTTTCCCCCAAAATCTTTATTATTAGGAAACACATTTATCTAAACCTATTTAAGTACATGTTCTTTCATAGGCTTCAGAGTTGTTTCATACAATATCAAGTAGCAGATAAAACTGAAAGGAAGGTTCAGTTTTCATTCCATGACTGAACATGAAAATGCTAAATTTCATGTGTGTTGTGTTATCTTGATTTATGCAATCATTCAATTGAGTCCCAACCAGGGGTGAAATGCTCCCGGTTCAGACCGGTTCGGTCGAACCAGTAGCGATGGTGGCCGTTGGTTCGGAGAACCGGTAGCGATGGCGGCATAAGGCTCCGCCCACCCACCCAGTCATTGTTACTTCCTGGTTTTAAGCAGGAAGTAACCTGTTTTTTACCTTCTGTGTATGCAAAGAAGGGTCTGTGTATGCGCAGAGGGTCTGTGAATGCACATGACACACGTACATGTGCATTTCTGAACCAGTTGGGAAGATAAGTAGATTTCACCCCGGGTCTCAACCTTTTGCCCTCCCAGCCAGTGTGATAAATGACTAATAATGACTGTTTTTGTCATTGTCAACCTCTAGCAACTGGCAAACATCAGTAACCTATGAGCTGTTTCTTTTACTATTGAGACCCCAATTAAAGGAAACAGATTTATTTTGCACTTTGGAATCACTGATGCCTTGAGACACATTTGTTGGGTGCAATAATATGCATGTTTGTTTGTTTGTTTGTTTGTTTGTTTGTTTATTTATTTATTATTTATTTATTTATTTATTTATTTATTTATTTATTTATTTATTTATTTATTTATTTATTTATTTATTTATGTGATTTATATGCTGCCATTCTCCCCAAGGACTCAGGATGGCTTACAAAAACAATCATAAATGCAAATCACAATAAACACAATTAAAAGACATTAAAATCCATTAAAATCATTCTAAAAAGGCTATATAACCCCACGATCGTAATGTTCTTTAAACAGCCATGTCTTTAATCCCCGGCGGAGGGAGAGGAGGTGGGGGGCTGTCCTGAGGTCAGTGGGAAGACTATTCCAGAGGGTCGGGGCTCCGACAGAGAAAGCCCTCCCCCTGGGGGCCACCAGCCAACATTGCTTGGCTGACAGCACCCCGAGGAGACCCACTCTATGGGAGCGCACTGGACGATGGGAGGAAGGCAGGAGGTGGTCCTGTAAGTACCCCGGGCCTAAGCCATGTAGGGTTTTATAGGTTAAAACCAGCACCTTGAAACGAACCTGGAGAACAACCGGTAGCCAGTGCAGCTCGCGCAGGAGAGGTGTAACATGGGAGTAACGAGAAGCCCCCGTAACTACCCGTGCAGCCGCATTCTGGACTAACTGGAGTCTCCGGATATGTCCCAAGGGCAGCCCCATATAGAGGGTGTTACAGTAATCCAACCGAGAAGTAACCAGGGCATGGGTGACTGTGGTGAGGGCATCTCGGTCCAAAACATTGAGTTTTTTGAAAGCATAATTAAAATCCAGATTTAAAAAAAAAAAATAACCACAGAAGTGTGCTATTTTATTAGCCATAAAAGTGATCTAACTTAGTCTGGCAGTTACATCTGGACTTCTAGTTATCCATCTGTTCTCATCTTCTTTTAACTGTGAATGAAAAATACATCAACTCTTGGATAAATGCTCTTTTATACACAGTAAATAAACCTAAGGAAAATTTCTTCAGGTTTTTTTTTTCTAGCACACGGATGGAATAAATAACGGATATACATAAAATAAATGCTAGATTGCACATGTAGTAAATGCTTCTGTCATAGAAGCATTGTAACTGGTTAACTAAGCAGTGTTGTTGGTCACTGAGTATGTTGTTCCTATTAGAACAGGAGTGTCAAACTCAAACTGTGTCAAACCGGATCTGGCTCACCGGGGGCTTAAATCTGGCCCACACAGCCACCCTGGAAATAGCAAAGGACTGGTGCCTCTGCCAGCAAAAATGGAGTTCCGTTTTCACTGGCAGAAGGTTGCAGGAGGCTGTTGTGGTCCACCGCTGCCTGCGGAGCTGGCAGCAGAGTTGGACAGTGAGGAGGCTGGGCAGGACAGTGGGCCAGTCCTGGAGTCAGGGGAAGGCTTGGACGAGGGCTCTGCATCGGAGGCAGAGATGGGGCCAGGCCCATCTGGGAACAATGGGCAGACTCCAGGGCTCCAGAGGTAGATAGCAGAGAGGCAGAGGAACAGGACGAGCCTGTTCCTAGTGCACACATGCAAAGAGCTGCCACCAGGCAAGAGCAGCTAAAGCAAAAAGGACAACTCAGGAGTAAGGCCAGGAGATGATTGGCCCCACCCATAAGGCTTAAAAGAGCAGCAACAGCTCTTGGGATCTTTGCAACCTTGCTACATTTGTTTCTTGTCGGCATCTCTTGCTTCTGAACTTCATGGGGTTTGCCAAGAAAAGCCTTCAGCAGGGTGCCAAAGAAGACAAAGGTTTGTGATAAGACCGAAGGACTGTTTAATTTGGACTAAGATGAGAATGAAGTAATTCTCAGCTGTTCTAATAAAAATATGTTTGTTTAGGACTGATTGTGTCTGGTAATAACTACTTGGGCCTAGGTCACAACAAAGACCACTGCAACCAAAAACAGAGCTGGGGCCCCCGTTTTCACTGGCCGAGCACTCAGGCCACCATAGGCGCACCCAAGTGAGTTTGAGCTGGCCATGCTCACCTCAGCCCTCCAAGGTCAAACACAACCCTGATGTTGCCCTCAATGAAATCAAGTTTGACACCCCTGCATTAGAATCAAGCAAATATCTCTGAGGAGCTCAGAAGCAGGATATATATTAAGTGATGTCCAAGCACTCATATTTTCCAGAACTGTTTCTGTTTAAGATAAAATTATGTGCAAGGAATATAGCCATCAACAGTGACTCATAATCTTATCCTCTATGAATTCTTTTGTTTCTCCTTTTAGGTAGGAGGCTATCAATTCATCAAGCGGTATATTCTTCTTTAAGTTTTGTCAATTAAATGAAGCCAAACAAAATGGATTGTAATCTTCTACGTGTAAATCAGGTTTGTTAATATTGCAGCTTTGTTGGAAGTCTTATAATTTATGTGCAGTCCAAAAAACCAACAAAACAAAACAAAACAAAACAAAACAAAACAAAACACAACACAACACAACACAAAAACACGACACAAAACACAAAACACAAAACACAAAACACAAAACACAAAACACAAAACACAAAACACAAAACACAAAACACAAAACACAAAACACAACAAAACAAAACAAAACAAAACAAGCCTAACCCTTCCCCCCCACAAAAGGGGGACAGAAAACAGAAATAATTTCTTCCTCTTAAGCAAGGGGGGCGGGAGACAATCCATAATGAAGAACTGACAAAAACAGAAGAAACAAAAACAAAAGTAAAATAGGTTTAGATTTCTTTGTGCCTATATAATGTATGTACAAAGTTTGGATTATTAGTTTCAGATTATTTTAGCTGTTAATCACTATGATGTCTAAAAAATGTGTTTGAAGTCTGTTTTACCTTGTTGGATCAAATATGCAGAAGTTTGTATAATGATATAATATTTTACTACAGCGGAAGCAGTGGTGGGTTTCAATTTTTTTTGCTACCGGTTCTTTGGGCATGGCTTAGTGGGCGTGGCAGGGAAGGATACTATAAAATCTTCATTCCCTCCCCAATCCAGGGGACTGCAAAATCCCCGTTTCCTCCCGATCAGCTGGGACTTGGGAGTCAGAGAATAGATGGGAGCGGGGCCAGTCAGAATTTTTACTACCGGTTCTCTGAACGACTCAAAATTTCCGCTACTGGTTCTCCAGAACTGGTCATAACCTGCTGAAACCCACTTCTGATTGGAAGTTAGCACTATCTTTCATTTGGTGACACCTCTCTATGGAGCCCTACAGATAAAGAAATTAGCATTATGCACTCTGCCTATCTTTTGGGATTTTGACTGGCACTTCCACTGGAGATACTTCGATAAAACAGAATATGGTAGTTCCTTGATATTTCAAGGTGGACTTTTTTTCAATCCATTGGGATTCATTTTTACCCCAATATAAACAATTTTTGTTGTATTTTTGACACTGGTTTATAAGTTTATTGCTCTGTTTATTGCTCTGTTTTCTCTAGAAATATAAGATAAATGTAGAAATGCAAAGCCTCACGCAATAGGAAACTTGCAGTAACTTATCTTAACAAATTGCAATAGCCAAACAACTGTTAATCACATCCATATGTTCAATCTTTAAGGAACTATACTCCTCCATTACTAAAAATATATATATTTTTAAAAAGTGAAGACAAGACAGACAAAAACCTTAAGGAAAGCTGTATCATAACAAAATAAAATGTATAAAAAACAAGTGCTCACTATGTTTTGGATGGTTATTATTATTGTTGTTTGGCAATGTTTTTTTTTACAACAGAATGCAGTGATAATCCTTTATGAATCTTTAAGTAATTAAACTTCATCTAATAAATTGAAAAAGTCCATCTCCGTTCCTCCTCCCCCCTTATTTTTTTTTCTTTTGTTTTACTCTTCAATACATATTGCATGACTTGGCCGTCCTCTATTCCATTGCAAATTACAGCAATATGGAAGAAAATTAAACATGTGTATTCCAGCTTGGATCAACACCTCATTCAGCTGTGTGGCCCGAGCTCTAGTAAGTTTTGCACATCTACCACACTGTCACAAATATGCAATAATTACCAAAAACAGAATCGGGGATATTTTAAAAATAATAATTTTTTTTTTTTGGCATTTACCACATGACCTACTTGGTCAGAAAGAACTACATGTTTTTGAAATTTAAGCTTTGTTATGAAACATATGGTTTCGATTGAGGGAAAGATCGTGTGCAAGACTAATCTTAAAACTTTTGAAGGCATATGTCGCAAAGTGGCTGAAAGCATGAGATGGGCTTCAGAAGAAGCTATTGTTTTTCAAAACTCAATTATTCCGTGAATGCTTTTTACAAGCCAGGATTGCTGAATTTCAGCAACAAACGGTGTTATAGTTAGCTGTCACCAGGCTTAACACTCAGCCATTAGCTATACTTTTTTTAAAAAAAATTGATTTTCTATTAAATACATTTCTTACAGTAGTGGGTTTCAAATCCCGTTGCTACCTGTTCGCATGCACAGAGATGTCTGGGAGGGTGGGAGGAGCCTCCCACCGCCACCACTACCAGTTGTCTGATCTGGGGCAAACCGGTAGTAACTCACCACTGATTTCTTAGTGCTTTATAAACATTGTGTTGTCTGGATATTTAATTTGTTTAACAATACAAATTACATTCTTAATCTCTACTCCTTTTTTCCAACCATTGGTAAAATAAATTCCATGTTTGATAATATTCTACGTCCTCTTTCTGCTTAATTTTCAGTGTCAATCTATCAATTTCTGCACCATCTAGTATCTTCTTAACTATGTCTTCATCTGGATATATTTTGATTGCCTTGTTTACTGTATTTCCAATGGAACTGTCTGAACAAGTGACAAAATTCACTGTGGATATTTTTTGTTTGTTTTAAAGAAAGAGATATTAAATCATTTTGAAGATCAACATTTGACTTTCCTCTCATTTTATTTTCATAACAGTACTCGGTGAGGCAGGCTTATCTAAGATAGAGTGATTGGCTCAAAGTCACTCAGTTGGTTCCATAGCTGAATGGAAATATGCGCCTGCATTTCATATTTGACCCGACACTTCTGAATGATGGGATATTTGCAGTCCCCCAGTGCAGTGTTTCTAAACATTGGCAACTTTAAGCTAAATGTTTCCCTTGTCCAGTCATGTCTGACTCTAGGGGGCAGTGCTCATCTCTGTTTCTTAACCATAGGAGCCAGTCCTGTCTGGAGATGCTTCATTGTCATGTGGCCAGCATAACTATATGCTGAGTGTTATGTATTGAATACATATAGTTGTGTTAAGCCCTGCTAAATTGAAACTAACCTTTAGATGACCCTAACTGTTAACTTCAACTTCAACATTCATATTTGGGCAGGCTTTTTCAACTATTATGATTGGTTGAGGCCCTGTGGGCTCAGAGTATAAATTACAGGAATTTGCCTATTGTTCCAGTTGAGTCAATAAATGCTGTTGTATCTATGCTGTCTGTTCTTGCCTACCACAGCCCAAAAGAGCCATTATTTGAATAGTTGAATAGATACACTTGGTTTAGAAGAACAGTTTTCTGGCTATCATTGAGTCTCTAGCATAGTTGACTGTCATATTACTTTGCTACAGAAGTCAAAAGCTTCATTTGTCTAGATTCTAGAAGTATGATCCAGGCAGCATTGCTCAACTTAATACTTCATGTTCAGTAAGCTTTTAAAAGCAGCATACAACTGTTTGCCATCTGGTATATTAGTATTTTATTTTCCCTAGCCCGTTTGTGTGACCATGTGTAAGATTGCATACTGCTGTTCTTCATGTCCCAGGACAACCTCACTAATAAGAAAGTTATTTCTTAAAAGGGATGGGCATGGAGAAGCATACAATCAGGAAGAAACTTAAAACAAGTGGAACCAGACCAGGGGTGAAATCCAGCAGGTTCTGACAGGTTCTGGAAAACCGGAAGCAGAAGTTTTGAGCAGTTCGGAGTACCGGCCAAATACCATCTCGATGTTCTGTCCCCGTCTCACACACACAACCCCCACAGACAGCCCAGAGTTAATAAGACACACGACAGAGACTTTGAAGATAAAGCTGGCAGCAACCCAGTGGTGGCTGCCAATTTAGACTTCACTTACACAAAACAAAGATAAGTCCACAAGCCTTCCGATAAGGCAAAGTTCCAGCAATACAAGAATTAATCCGAATGCAGTCCAATTAAGCAGGCATAGTTTCAGCAACACAGAGTCCATGGACGATTTCTAGTTTTTGCTTGTCACAAACTGAGCCGACCACCACACCCACATTTATACCCTGTAGGGTGTGGTCCAGTGACTCAGCTAATCTCTGGCACGGCTCCTCCTCTGCTGCACATGCTTCTCCCTGCGCCACTGTCAAGGATCCAGCCAGCACTTATCTCCTTCGTCGCTGTCCACCTATGGCTGTGGGGACATGCTTGGCTTTGGTCCTATCTCTTGGCCTTTCGTGTCCTCTGGAGGCATTGCCAGAGAGGAGGGTCCTGGAGAGGGAGGCCTTGCCAACTCCTCTCCCGCACTCTCAGAGTCTGCATCTGTCAATAGCCCAGGCTCAGGCAACGGAGCCACAACACTCTGGCTGGCCCCAGAGTGGGATGGGAATGGAGATTTTGCAGTATCCTTCCTCTGCTATGCCCACCAAGCCACACCACGCCCATCAAGCCACACCCACAGAACTGGTAGTAAAAAAAAAATGGATTTCACCACTGAACCAGACATAGGATACTGCTATGTAAAATATGAAACACAGTTTATCTAAACTACTAGTCTTTGTCTTTTCACTGTAATCTTAGGCCAAATTCTGTATCTTGTATATCACATGTTGAGTATTTTAAATAGGGACAATTTTATAAATGCTTAATGAGTGCACACCATTAGAGAAATTTCAAAATTAAACCGATCCGGTAGCCATGGTGGCGGGTGGTTCGGAGAACAGGTAGCAAAAATCCCTGCCCTCCCTCCACCATGCCCAGCTGAGCCGCACGATCATCAGAGACTTTACTTTTTTACTTTTAAAAGAATTTTTTCTAGAACTTCTTCTGCTGAAAAAATTCTTTTAAAAGTTAAAAAAAAAAGCCTCTAATGATCGTGTGGCTCAGCTGGGATCTCAGAGGCTTTTCAAAGCATTTTTTTAACCACCTCTTCCCCGGAAGAGGTTGCAGAAAAAAATGCTTTAAAAGTCTCTCTGGCGATCTCAGCTGAGTTGCCTGATCATCAGAGAGACTTTTCAAAGCATCTTTTTCTGCAACCTCTTCAGTGGAAGAGGTGGTTAAAAAAATGCTTTGAAAAGGCTCTGACGATCCCAGCTGTGTTCCTGATCAGCAGAGGCTTTTCAAAGCATTTTTTTGCATTTGCAGAAAAAATGCTTTGAAAAGTTAAAATAAATAAAAAAAACCTTGGCCATGCCCACCCAGTCACATTAACACCCCTCCACCAAGCCATGCCCACAGAACCGGTAGTAACAAATTTTACATTTCACCCCTGCCTTGGAGGTCTTGTAGTCCAATCCCTTGCTCAATCAGAAGATCCTATACCATTTCAGACAACTGATTGTCCAATCTCTTCTTCAAAACTCCCAGTGATGGAGCACTCACAACTTCTAAAGGCAAGCCGATCCATGATTAATTATTCTCACTGTCAATAAATAATATAATTTGGCCACCATCAACATATTTGATGGCAACACATCCTGTATCACTTTAAGTGATACCTCCTTTCCCCAATCCAGAACCTCCCCGATTAATCTCAGTTGTTGAGAACTTTCTAATAGTAGAGGGAAAAACAGAGAAAGTATACTTGGGTAAGTTTAAAGGAGCTGATAAGAACTGTGGGGACCAGGCATACCATACATCAGGGGCGTCAAACCCGCAGCCCGTGGGCCAAATGCCTCATGTGCTGGCCTGCCCGCACCCAGTTTAGTGATGGGGGGGGGAAAAGTCCCAATACATCACGTGATACTGCCATGATGCCACAAGTTTGACACCCCTGCCATACATCAATTGTTGTGGCCCATCAGTGGCCTGTGCAGTTAGTAGTGGATTCCGACAGTAAGGAGGCTGGTGTGGTGCTGCGCCAGCAGCCTGTGCAGCTGGCGCTCGAGTCAGACAACAAGGAGGCTGGAGAAGATGTGGTACCAGTGGTGGGGATTCAGCCAGGGCCTTCAGAACCTCCAGAAGCTCCCATAAGTGAAGAGGAAGAAGGGGAGGAGCCTCTTCTCAATGCACGAGCACGCAGAGTTGTTAAAATGTAGGAGTGGCTCCTCAGGAGGAGGTCTCCTCGAGAGTAAGGCTTGGGGCTAATTGGCCACTCCCCTAGCCTATATAAGGAAGGACGATGACTGAGGCAATTTGCAGGAAACAACTTCGTTCATATTCCTTCATGTCTTGATTCCAGAAAAGTTTGATTCAGCTCTTGTTTATTGCTTGTTAGTTTTCCTGCAAATTGCTTCTGCGCATTCTGCCAACCACAGTAAGATTACGGTTATCTGAAATACTGCGCCTCAGAATTGAGTTATTATTCTTAGGATTCTTGTCAGCTGTTAATGAAGTTAAATTAACAGCCCTTGTTCAGAAAAGACTGATTTAAACTGTACTTGTGTTCAAACAACTACTAAGAAAGCTCATTAGTAGTCCTTAATTAGTAAACTAAGGGTTGTACGGACTTTGTGTGTGCTGCGTTCTTTGGAGTCATAGATGGGGCAGAACATCAATCAACTGCATAAATGGGAGTATATATGGACAACCAATAATATTATATGCTTTACTTTCTTAAAGTTGACTTACCCTTTTTTCGGAGTATAAGACGCACTGGAGTATAAGATGCACCTTAGTTTTTGGGGAGGAAAATAGGGGGAAAAATTCTGCCTACCAGGTATTTATCTGGCTAGCGCCCTTAGTCTGATAAGCTTCAGCACATTAGTTTGCTGGTTTTGAGCGTGTAGGCATGCTTTTTATCCCCTGGTTGGGGATAAAAAACAGCTTCTAAAACACAGCTGATCATCAGAGAGAGAAGCAATGTGAAAAGCAGGCAAAGCATGGAAAATTGCTTCACTTTCTAGCACCTCGTTAGGGCTGAAAAAGAAGCTTTGAAAAAGCTACATTTGGAGTATAAGAGACACCCATATTTTCAGACTCTTTTAGGAGGGAAAAAGTGCATCTTATACTCCGAAAAATACTGTATTTAATGAATTTTCTGAAAATGAGATAATCAGTTTCTGCTCCTTCTTTTGTTTTGTCTGTTTAGTTGTTGGATTTAACTTCTTGGCTCCATCATTGGAACAGTCCTGGGCTTTACAATCTTATGAGAGTAGTTAGTTCTTATTACTATTTATTTCAGTAGACAATAATCTTATGGATAATGTGAAGGTGTGTTTCAGTTTGGAGTCAGACCCAGCTTAAGTATTCAGGCTTCACAATCAAATCAAAGTTATCCTAGCTGTAAATCAGACTCAGTTATTAGTTGAGTTATTAAAGATTCCCCTCGCACATATGTGCTAGTCAATCCTGACTAAAAGGGGCGGTGCTCATCTCTGTTGAAAGCTGAAGAGCCAGCTCTGTCTGAAGACATCTCTGTGGTCATGTGGCTGGCATGACTAATTGCTAAAGCCACATGGAACGCTGTTACCTTCCCATTGTAGGAGGTTAGCACCCAAACCTGTCCTAGAAGAATGAAATATTTTTAGGAAATATTAAAGGCAGAATATTATATTTCCCTGGTTGAGAAATAGATAAGCATGTTTTGAAGCAGCTCCCATCTTCCTGCCCCCACCCTTTGTCAATGGGCCATTAAGGCCTGGGCCAGTCTATTCTACATAACAAAGATCTACCTCCTTCAGGCAGAGCCATAGTAGGAATTGCCAAAGATCCAAAAAAAAGATAGGATTAGCCCTCTACACAATAGCAGCAGAAACTCACCACATGTTACCTGGGAAGCATGTGACTTGGGAAGCACATGTGACCATCAGCCAGCAAGGCTAACTAAGACCCCCACCCCCTGGAAGTCTGACAACCAATCAGAATACTCTTTCTGGGCCCCAGGAAGTTCAAAGCCCGAGAGCACATAAAACCCAAAAACTCCCTGTATCTCCCCTTCTTTTTCTGTTCAGGAACTCAAGCCATTGATCCTGTCCACCATTAAACCATCTTTCCAAGCAGTCTGCATGTCTCCAGTGTCTTTTTCCCCACTTGGAGCAGAACTTAGAAGGATATTTCTTCCAACACCACCAAAGGTATCCCTATTTTTCTACTTGCATTTTTTTCGTGCTTTCGAACTACTAGGTTTGCAGAAGCTGGGACAAGTAATGGGAGCTCACCCCCTTACGTAGCACTGGGGATTTGAACCGCTGAACTGTCGACCTTTCGATTGACAAGGTCAGTGTCTTAGTTACTGAGCCATTGCGTCCTTTCTGAATTAGCCTGGCTTAAAAGAAAGGAAAAAGCAGGTGAACTTACAAAAAGTGAGCTGAATGTTATATAAAGCAGTCTTTCTTGATTGTAGGCTGAATGAATACATGGCAATGTGATCGTCATCAGATTTATCGTAATTAATTCAACAAATTCACTGTGGATTTCAAAGAGATGCCATAAATTGTACATAATTTGAAAGGTTTACTAGCAGGACATTCACCTGCCAAGTGTTAGCTAACACTTGCCAACACACTTTATGGTCTTTTTTTTAACAGCACATCCTTTGTGCAGCTGGAGGGCCATGTAAATTCTGAATGCCTCAGATTTGTTCTAAGCGATATTGACATTGGGGTTGGGGAGAACTAAAAGAATGAAATGTAATACACAGGAAGTTCAGTTCTCTGGAATTGATTACTGGTCTAACACAACCTTATCCTCCCCACCCCCCACCCTCCAAAAAAAAAAAAGAAAGGAAAAGAAAAGAAAGCCATAGAATCTTTGGGACTTCAGATTACATTCAGGGATATTCAATTGCAATCTTATTCAACAGGTGGTAAAGACCTGATTGCTACTAACATCTGGCCTATAAGCATCCTAAATGGTTAATTTCTTCCTGTACACCACCGTAGTAAACATGGAAATTGGTATTTTGTTTGTATTGATTTCCCTTGCCTTGTGCTTGCCATTCTGTGTAAATAACATTGAGTTATCTGAAAATTATACCAATTAGGAAATGTGCAGGGATAGGTAGAAAATATGAAGTAATTAAAAGAAAGGTAAAGATTCCTCCAATCTGGCACTGCTACTGATGTTTTGGGTTATGGATTTTATCTCTTCCTCTCCAACTAGATACAGGGAAACAAGGTTGCAAGGAACAAAGCATTTATCATGACTGAGGGATGCAGTGGCTCAGTGGTTAAGACATTGAGCTTGTTGATCAAAAGGTTGGGAGTTAAGCGGTTCGAATCCCTAATGCTGAATAACGGGGTGAGCTCCCGTTACTTGTCCCAGCTTCTGCCAACCTAGCAGTTTGAAAGCACATAAAAAATGCAAGTAGAAAAATAGGGACCACCTTGGGTGGGAAGGTAATAGCGTTCCGTGCGCCTTTGGTGTTGAGTCATGCCGGCCACATGACCACGGAGATGTCTTTGGGCAGCGCTGGCTGTTTGGTTTTGAAATGGAGATGAGCACTGCCCCCTAGAGTCAGGAATGACTAGCACATATGTGCAAGGGGAACCTTTATCTTTAACAAAAATTACCCTTGCCTCCTTGACGTTGACATTGAAAAGAGTGACATTTGTCACATGACATCCCAATCCATGTTTTGTCATTTTGGCTTCATTGTAATTAGGAACAGATGCCCATGTTTTTCAACCATTAGGTGTGAAGAAGAACTATGTTTGAAAGCTGAAGGTCGCCATTAAGGGGAGGCCTCTTAAGTAGAACTTTGGTATCAGGAAATATATTATCAACATCAGAGTTCGCCAATCTTGAGTTTCTCAACTTGCTATGTTGACTGGGGAATTCTGGCAGTTGAAGTCCACATACTTAAACAAGACCTTGGTGTAATCCAACAAGGCAATAGTAGATTCCCAAGGATTCTAAGACTTAATGTAGCTATCACTATACCACCCAAGCTGGCCATTGAATCTCAATTTTGAAGACAATTGTTTTCTAACAATACTCATTCAATGGGCCAGTTATGATGGGATGATCTATCCAGATCTGGGTTAAAAAAAAATTGGATGACCACAAGCTGGAAGAAAAGATTTGCTGCCCTCTAATGATTGCCTGCCAGATATAGTGATTAGTACTATTTATGATTATTTGTCCCTGCCTCATTTCATATAAATCTTGACATTAAATGTTAATGTTAAAAAAATTTAAATCCCATAAGAGTTAATGATTAGGACTTCATTGCAATACTCATGTCAATAAAACCAGTCAGATATGTTCCATGAGAATTAATTGGCAGAATTAAACCTATATCTTCCTGTACAAGTTGCATAATACTGACATTCTTAAAATGTGTCTTTTGCCATCTGCACTCAGCATGTTGTCACACACAGTTGTTAACTTTGAAAAGCAGTCTTGCTAAACAAAAGCTGTAGAATAAATGGGGTGCCATAAGAAAACAATTTAAAAGGAGTCACCTGTTGAGAAAAGACACTTAATCAAACCAGGGTAAGGAATGAGACCACCCAAGATTTGAAAGATTTCTCCCACCCAGAAACCAACATCAGTGTGGCAGTTTCGAGGCAGGTACACTGAAATATGTGAAGTGCTGTGGGAGCCTATAATCAGAATCAAAATAGACATAAGCCCTTTCTCAGAAATGAATTCCCGGAGACCAAACAGATAAGACTCCATACAAGTTAATTGGCAACAGATGATGCAAATGAAAACTGATTTATAGGATACTTTAGGTAGGGGAGGAAAACAGATTGGTTTAATATCTGTAATACTTGAACCTGGGCCTAGATTTAGATTATTCTTAATGCTTATAGCAATGCTCAGGCCTCCATGGAAGTCATTCCCACACATGTGGATTGGTGGAAAAAGAAAAAAACAAAGAGCTAAATAATTGGAGGGCTAGGGAATACAATATTCTAGGGTTTTTTTCTTCTTTTTTTCATGCGGAAGTGTGTGGTTGTTTTTTTCCTGTGAGTGTTGTACAAATTTGGAAGCATTTCAGAGGGGCCCTGAAGAGAAACTCATGTTCCAGATAAGTGTTCTCAACTTAACTATGTTATGTTGACCTAGCTGGGAATGTGTGGTTATAGTGGAGAGATGCGTTCAGGGAACTATTAATTCTACTCTGGAAATAATTTAGGTTTGGAATTCATGATAGGATCCCAATTATGACTGGACCAACATGCCAATTAGTAGGATGTGGTCTGGATCATCTTGCTTCTATAGAAGGCTTTGTTATGGTAACCCAGGAGCCTCCCTTTCTGCTGTTTAGCATTACCTAGGTGAACAATGATCTGTGAATCTCTAAATATAAAGAACGGTTGCTGGAACTGGGTATGTCTAGTCTGATGAAAAGAAGGATTAGGGGTGACATGATAGCAGTGTTCCAATATCTCAGGAGCTGCCACAAAGAAGAGGGAGTCAAGATAGTCTCCAAAGCACCTGAAGGTAGAACAAGAAGCAATGGGAGGAAACTAATCAAGGAGAGAAGTAACTTAGAACTAAGGGGAAATTTCCTGACAGTTAGAAGATTTAATCAGTGGAACAACTTGCCTCCAGAAGTTGTGAATGCTCCAACACTGGAAGTTTTTAAGAAGAGATTGGATAACCATTTGTCTGAAGTGGTGTAGGGTTTCCTGCCTAAGCAGGGGGTTGGACTCATCCAACTCTGTTATTTATTCCTATTCCTATTCCTATTATTCTATTCCTATTCCTATTCTATTATTCTATTCCTATTCCTATTCTATGCTAGCAAACTTCATTCTGGATCAATTTTTATTCAAGTATTTATTTATTTATTTGATTTATATGCCACCCTTCTCCGGAGACTCAGGGCAGCTTACAATGCGTTAAGCAATAGCCTTCATACTTTTGTATAGACCTGCTTAGTAGGGCTTTTGGCCCAAGCGGTGTTCTTTT
The DNA here is from genome assembly GCA_030761175.1 of Masticophis lateralis. NCBI lineage: Eukaryota > Metazoa > Chordata > Lepidosauria > Squamata > Colubridae > Masticophis > Masticophis lateralis. Next base: position 113,325,924 of record JAUDYJ010000004.1, on the reverse strand, counting down.
TTATACAAAGTCAGCTTATTGCCCCCACAATCCAGGTCCTCATTTTACCTACCTCAGAAGGATGGAAGGCTGAGTCAATCTTGAGCCTGGTGAGATTCGAACTTGCAGCAATTGCAGGCAGTTGGTGCTACTTAACAGCACTTTAATCTGCTGCGCCACCAAAGCTCACTCACAAGTACCAAACCATTACATTGATTTTCTAATTTCTATTCCCTTCTAGTCTCAGTATGTTAGTCTGTGAGACAAGATTCATAGTAAGCACTTCCTCGTTTATTTCTACCATGAAACGTCATAGGAAATTCTACTAAATCAGTGTCAGTTGATGCAGGAAACTGACTACAGAGGAAGCTACAGCCAATTGGAATGTACAACAATTTCTGTCATCTGTATTGCAGTTACTTTCTTTCTGGGTCAAGTTTAAAATGCTAGTGATTATTTCTGAAAGATGCTTGATCCTGCATAAATTAACCGGAATCCATGCAGACCAATCATGTTAGCATGGTAATCAGTAGATCTGACATCTGAAAAGATCCAAATATTCTTGGATGAAACAGATTTTCTAAATCCATTTCAATCAAGGTTTGGCACTATAAACATATTGACCCCCCTCATTGGATGGTCTATGGCAGAGTGCAATGTTACTTCAACGTTTTGCTAGACCTCACAGGAAATTTTGATACCCACCAACCATCAATCCTTATGGAGAGATTACCAAGCATGATTTGAAACTTATATCTAAAAGGCCATCATCTACATGTATGCTGAATGATTATTATTATTTTATTCTGTTTTAATTCTGGGAGTTCATAAGACTCTATCATATGATTTAGTGTTGAGTGTAGGTTATAGTAGGTATGCATGCATTTAAAAAAGATTATAAGCCACTTACTACTGGAAAAATATATCAGAGTTTCTTGCAAAATCAAATCCAAAAGCACACACAGATAAACTGATTCAGCAGGATTCATTTAACTTCTTTATATACATAATAGCACATAAAGTGTATTTACAATACCAACAGTGGTTTTTCCAGGAGAGATCAGTTTCATTTTCAGCAGTCAGATAAGGCTAGTTTCATTTTAGATCTGAGCACAGAGCTGGCAAGCAAGTCCAGACTTCTTTAGTTTCTGTTTCTATTCGCTGCACAGACTCAGAAACTGCAGACTAAGACATGCCCTGGTTCCAGTCTGTCTCAGCTCCCAATTGGCTGACTTAGTTGCTATGCCTATTCATTGGCTGACCTTGTTACCATGTGTCTGCCAGTTGACGAATAATCTGACAAAATAGCCCATGGGTAAATTGTTCCATTGATTAATTGTTCTAACTATCAGGAAATTTCTCCTTAGTTCTAAGTTGCTTCTTTCTTTGATTAGTTTCCACCCATTGCTTCTTGTCCTGCCTTCAGGTGCTTTGGAGAACAGCTTGACTCCCTCTTCTTTGTGGCAACCCCTGAGATATTGGAACACTGCTATCAAGTCTCCCCTAGGCCTTCTTTTCATTAAACTAGACATATCTAGTTCCTGCAACCGTTCTTCATATGTTTTAGCCTCCAGTCCCCCAATCATCTGGCATGTATTTATGAAGATGGGTGAGATCAGTATACAAAAACCTGTAGCAAGGACTGGAGGAATTGACTGTGTTACACCAAATCACAGGTTTCTGATTCACTTCTAGTTCTGGTTTAAAGTGCCTGCCTTAACCTATAAAGCCTTCCAAAGCTTGGGACCATAACGTTTGAAAGAATACCTCTTTCTAATTTTTGCACTGGCAAGTAGGGATGCAGCACATGGTTATCTGAAAGCATTTTTTTCAGGGATAGCCTCCTGCCTTTCAAATGTTCTCCCCTAGTGAAATAATCTGTCCTTCCCAGTGTAGCATCTTTCGGTTTTTCAGTTCTGAGCTGTAGGAAGGTAGCACCCACCCCTCTCCTAGAAGAATGAAATATTCTAGGAAATATTAAAAAGGCAGAATATTATACCTCCCTGGATGAAAAACATTTTTTTTTGGCAGATAGCAGACTCACTCTTAATAACTCCCACCCTCTCAATAGCCCACAGATGATGTCAGCATTTAAGAGATAAAGAGATAGCTAGATCTATTCATAACCGAATGCCCTCACCGAAGACCCAACAAAGATACAATTATCCCTCTACCCATCTAGCAACAGAACTTACCACATGGCCCCTTGCATCACCCAGCAAGGCTCAACCAAGCCTGGGACTCAAAAGACAACCTACAAAGTTACCCCGGCCCGATGGGAGTCTGACAACCAATCAGAATACAAGCTCAAATTCAAAGCCCAACAGAAGGTATAAGTCTCTCCCTCTCCTTCTCTCTCTCTCTCTCTCTCTCTCTCTCTCTCTCTCTCTCTCTCTCTCTCTCTCTCCCCTCTGTCCCTCTCCCATGTGCTTTTTTGCCCAGCTCCTCATAACCATGGTGTCCTGTCCACCATTAAACCATCTTTTCAAGCAGTCTCCATGTTTCCAGTGTCCTTCTCCCAACTTGGAACTCAACCCAGGTGGACATTTCTTCCAACAGAGCAATATGTAGCCCATTTAATAATGTGTTAAAACCGTTGCATTTTTTTAAAAAAATAACCACGTTTACTGCAGTTTTCATACTCTGTGTTCCTGTTTTATCGTATTGTTTTGGATAGTTTATATAATGTTTTGATATCTATTTTCTCAATTGTGTTTACATTCTTCATTTTAAGATCAACCACTTTCACACATTTTTAAGTGGAAGCAAGTGACACAAGTGTTTCAAAGACACACACACATATTTTTTACTGAAAAGTCTTTAATTTCCCCTCCTTCTTGGGTTTCAGAATTGGGAAGACGGACATGAAGAAGTGCAACCGAGACCACCAGCAAGTAGCAGCTGCAGGGTAAAACAGCAGGAAAGACCAGTTCAGTGGGAAGACTGTGTAGGCTGCCTTTTTTTTTTAGTAAAAGGTTGTGACAAAATGAAAGACTGGGAGACTCTTGAAAATCAAATAGAGGTCTAAAGGTGTTACAGCCAGAGGTAAAGAGGCCAGGAGGTTGCAATGCAAAGGATACATCACTGAAAGAAATTACTCATCCCAAACTTTTTCAATTGCACCAAGTTGAAATTTTACCAACAATTGCTGTGGAAGGACACTTAAAAAGGAAGGGGAAAAAATGAGACATTTCAGTTAAGCTCTACTCTAAAATTCTTATAATGACAGTCCTCATCCTTGGTAGAAAAATGAATCCCGAGGACCATATAATTTGGAATTATTTCATAGAGTAAACACAACTTGACTTCTAAGTGATGGTTTGGGCACATTCATACTGGTTGTTGTTTTTTTTGGCAGGATGAAGTCATAGTTTGCCACTGCCCGCATCTGGAATATTTTTTTCAACTTCTCAGATAGCCTACAGCTCTGGGACTTCCTGGTTTTCTCACCACTCTAAAAGTTAATCATTTTAGTGATTACCCAGGGTTGGCTGGTGTCCCCACCTAAATGAACATTTCATGGATTACATAGCTGTGATTCTTCAGCTCTTCCGTAGGGATATATCTAGAGAGAAACTATGGTAGTTTGCACAATTCTCTGTGCTGTGAGTTGAATGCTGATGTTCACAGAATCACATTTTAGATATAGCTTAATGAAAGCACTACAGTTTTTTAAGAGGACGTAAAGCCATTTCAATAACTGATATTTAATCCTGCTAAGAATTAACAATCAGTATTGGCATTGATGCTATGTCTCCCTCCCCCCGCCCTTCTATTTTAAAACCAATCCTACAAAATCTGGATAAAAGAATACCCTGTTTTCCCCAAAATAAGACATCCCCTGATAATAAGCCCAATCAGGCTTTTGAGCGCATGGCAATAAGGCCAAACGCTTATTTCAGGGTTCAAAAAAATATAAGACAGGGTCTTATTTTGGGGGGAACATGGTATGTGTATGGATGATGAATAACAGAACAGAATAACAGAGTTGGAAGGGACCTTGGAGGTCTTCTAGTCCAATTCCCTGCTCAAGCAGGAGACTATTCCAGACAAGGAGCTGTCCAATCTCTTCTTAAAAGCCTCCAGTGTTGGAGCAGCCACTTCTGAAGGCAAACCATTTCACTGGTTAATTGTTTTCAGTGTTAGGAAATTTCTCCTTAGTTCTAGGTTGCTTCTCTCCTTGATTCTTCTCCATCCATTTCTTGTCTTACCTTCTTGCAGGTGAATACACCGTAGCACAGAAATAGTCAAGAACTGTTGCCTTTCACAGCTTGTTGTGTGTTTACTATGTGAGCCCCTTTTGCCTCTGCTTAATGGGTGAAACAGCCCTTCCTTTCACAATCTTCCCCCAAAGGAGTAGTAAACAGTTGTAGTTGACATAAGACTAGTTTTTGAGTTTTCCATCAGTGTATATTTACTAATGCCACTAATTGAGAAGCTAATGCTTACTCAGAAGCTACACTCAATGTGTTTTATTTCTCTATGCAAGCTCTTTAAAAGAAAGTTACATTGTGGGTTTATATGGGCCCAATCATAACATCAGGCAACCATACTGAAGTATAAACTTCAATTGAAGGCAAGTCTTTCAAAGTTCATGCATCTTTCATAGTCTTCATAACCCTTGCTCACCACTTAAAAGGAAGGACCAAAGGATTTACGATGAAGTCAGAATTGGGCTTCTTAAAGAATATTTCATATGTCGAACAGACAAGACGGCAAAGATCAAACTAAAGGAACTAACCACTAGAATAAACTTACCAGGCATTTTCCTAAAGTGCAGACAGATGGCCTAATTGCTCTCTAACCCAGTTTTGATGATATAAGTACCACTGATTCCAGAAAAACTCTGACAGCTCTCAAAACCTAGTCTGGAAGTTGAATTGTGGCAACTGGATGTCTTTTCTTTTTGTTCGAAATGTTTTGCTGCTTATCCAAGTAGCTTCTTCCATCTGAGCAAGTTGGTCAGGGGGACCCCATAGACTGGAGAAGCTACTTGGATAAGCAGCATTTCAAACATTTCAAACCAAACAAACAAACAAACAAACAAGAAAAGAAGTCCAGTTGCCATGACTAAACTTTCAGATAATTCTACTTGCATGACTGAGAATCTTCATCAGCATATTGCCTCAAAGCCTAGAACATTCTAGAGCAGGGGTGTCAAACTCAATTTCATTGAGGCCACATAGGGTTATGTTTGATCTCAGAGGAAGGATGGTTGTGGTGGGGGGTGTGGCCAGGGTGTGTGTAACGAGCTTGATGTCACTTATCAAGGTTCCGTTTTTTATCACAACAGCTTCCTGCAGCCCTCTGACATCAAAAATGGAGCACGTGGCCTCTCTAGGCATCTGTTTTCACTAGCAGAGGAATGCAGGAGGCTGTTGCACCTAAAACGGAGCCCAGGTGGGCATTGTGCGGCCTCCCTGAGCTCCATTTTCGCTGGCAGAGGCACTGCAGGTCTGTCCTTTGTTGTTTTCAGGGCAGCCCCATGAGCCAGATCTAAGCATCCTGCGGGCCAGATCTGGCCCCCAGGCCTTGAGTTTGATACCCCTGTCCTAGAGCATTTTTTCTCTAGATGAGAAATCTCTCGTTTTTAATTTGAGTGCAGGATTATAAAACAGAGTGCCATCTTGGTGAACACCTTTGTAACTTATATAGGTTATATATGTATGTATATATGCATATATGTATCACATTTAGAAACTGCTTATCTCCCTCATAGAAGAATTCTGGGCAATGTACAAATGGAATAGTAGGAGGATAGTACCGGTAGAATAGGGACGTGGTGGCTCAGTGGCTGAGCTTGTCGATCAGAAGGTCGGCAGCTCAGCGGTTCGAATCCCTAGCGCTTTGTAACGGGTGAACTCCCGTTACTTGTCCCAGCTTTTGCCAACCTAGCAGTTCGAAAGCACGTTAAAAAATGCAAGTAGAAAAATAGGGACCACCTTTGGTGGGAAGGTAACAGTGCTCTGTGCGCCTTTGGCATTTAATCATGCCAGCCACATGAACACGGAGACGTCTTCGGACAGCACTGGCTCTTCGGCTTTGAAACGGAGATGAGCACCGCCCCCTAGAGTCAGGAATGACTAGCACATATATGCAAGGGGAACTTTTACCTTTACCTTTACCTTTACCTTACTGGTAGAATACAAATAGAGAACTAATAAAATATCTGCTGAACTTCACTGCATCATGGTATCTTCACAAACTGAAAAACATAATAGGCAAATTATATGACAGTAGGTTTATTTCTGGACTATTTCCATTGGGACTAGCACTCGGAGCTCAGGGAGAGATATTTGAGGAAACTATTGATTGTCTTTGAGTTGAGGAATCTTTGTGCTGATTTTAAAAGTAATGAGTCCCCCCCCCCCCAAAAAAAAAAAAAGCTGAAGTAAGTTTAAGAGCTAATTGATGGAAAATCTTATAGTCAATTAAGTTGCTCTTCCTTTCTTTCTGGTAAGGTGGATTTTATGGAACCTTATCCTGGTCAAAGCTTTGGATGTAGATTCTAGAATAACAAAAGGAAAAAAAATACAATGAAAAGATGTGAATAAGATTCATAGGAACAAATTAAGGATAGCAGGTCCAGCAACTTAGAATCAAGAATAAAGATATTGAAATGATGGGTACCTTAGTATTGATGATCAGCAGTTAAGGAGTTGCCAAAAAATGTACACCTGAAATGAATGAAACCAATGAAGCTAGCATCCAGTGCTAGAAATAAAGGCTTTGAATAAGATAGTCAGATGCCCTGATGTGTCTATTTCTAGTAAAAAAAAAAATCATGCAGGCAGGCAGTGCTTTTCCCTGTGACATGCAATGGATGCAAAAGTTGGAATTTGAAGAAGCAGAATAGAAAGAATGTTTCTGAATGTTGCTTGTTCAAGGAAATAAAATTGGGACTATCACATTGTGGAGAATAGAAGGTAGTTGATACAATTTGCTCACTCCAGATGTGAGATCAAGAGCTTCATCTTTCAAAATGCAATGCCAAAATGTGTGTGGGAGATCAGCATCATTCTATGATAGATTAAAAAAGAAGTGGAAGGCTGAATTAGAGGGAAAAATGTTCATGTCATATTCAATGCACCTCCATGCTCATTTTGCCACTTGTCCCTGTTGGAATATTCATGACTGGGCAGACATGGTAATAATGTCAGCCAATGAATAGGCATAGCAACTAAGTCAGCCAATTGGGTGCTGAGACAGACTGGAGCCAGGGCGTGTCTTAGTCTGCAGCTTCTGATTCTGTGCAGAGAATTGAAACTGAAACCAAGCAGTGTGTGTATGAACATGTCTGCTGATCTGAGCTGAAATGAAACTGTGAATCCGCTGTTGGAAATTTACTTCATGTATTATTATGCATATAAAGAAGTTAATAAATCCAGCTGAATCAGTTATCTGTGTGCTTCTGGATTTGATTTTTGCAAGAAACTCTGAAAGTCCCCCTCCTCGAGCTGTGGTGGTGCAGTGGTTAGAATGTAGTACTGCAGGCTACTTCTGTTGCCTGCAATTTGAAGTAATTAGGATAAATCTGATGACAATCACATTGCCAAGTTTTCATTCATCTTAAATCAAGAAAGACTGTGCTTTATATAACATTCAGCTCACTTTTTATAAGTTCACCTGCTTTTTCCTTTCTTTTAAGCCAGGCTAATTCAGAAGGGTGGCTTAGTGACTAAGATGCTGTGTTTGTCGATCAAAAAGTCGACTGTTCAGCGGTTCGAATCCCCAGTGCCACATAACGGGGTGAGCTCCCATTACTTGTCCCAGCTTCTGCCAACCTAGCAGTTTGAAAGCATGTAAAAAATGCAAGTAGAAAAATAGGAATCACTTTGGTGGGAAGATAACAGCGTTCCGTGCGCCTTTGGCGTTTAGTCATGCTGGCCACATGACCACAGAGACGTCTTCAGATAGCACTGGCTTTTTTGCTTTGAAACAGAGATGAGCACTGCCCCCTAGAGTCAGGAATGACTAGCACATATGTGTGAGGGGGACTTTTACCTTTTTAATGAACATCACCCTTGCCTCCTTGGGTGTGACATTATGATATATAAGGATGGAAAGAATGATATTTGTATGTGCGATGGGTACCTTTACCTTTACCTTTATAGGCTATATGTGTTTGTGTGTGTATGTATAATAAACATATGCATATACCATTTTATACATTCTTACAAGATACAAATGTGGGCAACCCACTGTTATTAGGAAATGGCCTGCATATGCAACATACACCTATGCAAAAATTCTTTGAATTCCAGGCCTAAGGAGTCCTTGTCAATCGTTCTTCTTTCCATACACATTGCCTGGAAATGGTCTACTTCAAGAATAAGCATAGTTCCAATGCTGCATTAACGCAGTCATTCAGAGGAAAGCTCTTTACAATATAAAATGTATACATGAATTGTATCTGAGTGGCTCGTTGCTTGTTCAACACCTTGGGCAAATATTTGTGTTGTACTCTGGGACATATCTGGCATTGTTCAAACAATCCCTTCTTTCAAAGTACATGCCTTTTTGAACAAAAATCAATGTATCCCTGTCTTTCAAAAAGCTTATGCAACCTTGGAAAGGTTTTGTACGCTGACTTCCAATGGGAATATTAATCTTTTCATCAGTTCATCTATCAATCATTAGGAAGAAATATCCCTAGGGGTTCTTCCATGTTACAAGTCTTGAGGAGTTTATCCCAAGCTTTAACTCTACACTGCAGTCCTAGACAAGCATAAAGAGCAGAGGAGAAAAATTCATCGAAGCTCAAGAATTGTTTCTTCTATTACCCAATAGTGAGTCTTTGTTGACATGAAAAATTCATCTCCAACAAAGAATGGTATCCACAATGGCACATGTGCCCCTATCTCCATATACAGTAGTGGCCAAAATTGTGGAAACCTCTTGGGAAAAGTATATTTTCTAAAACTTAGCTAATATTTCAATGGAAAGATAATTTAATCTAGAATGTAATGCAATACCTTTTATGAAGGATTTGCTATTAGAATAGCAGTTACAGTATAAAGAAGAAAAATGAAGCACTTAGAAAAAATGAAATTTACAAAAATGATCACTATGGAAAAAATGAGATATACAAAAATTATCACCATGTCAGTTAATACTGTTGGGTAACCTTTAGCATGAATTACGGCCTTACAATGTCTTCACATGGAGTGAATCAAGTCTTTTAGTTCTGCAGCTGTTATAATGTGAAACCAAGATTGAATGATTGCTTCTATTAACTGGGTTTTATTGCTGGGTCGCTTCTGACTCACAAGTTTCTTTAGTCGGCTCCATAGATTTTCAATTGGGTTATGGTCTGGGCTATTCCCAGGCCATTCCAGCAGTAGAATATGATTAGATTGAAACTCAAAAATAAATAAATAAATAAATAAATAAATAAATAAATAAAAAATGGTGTTATTAGCCATCAAACCTCAAAAATACACTTTTCCCAAAAGGGAAAACCACAATTCCACAATTCCACAATTTTGGCCACTATTGTATTTGGCTGCATTATTCAGAACTGTCATTTTTCAATGCATAAGAATATTCCAAAAATTGTAGAGTCTAAGGGTGAAAGTGAAGATGAAATACAAGTATGAATAACGGCTATTCCAATATATATTCAACATATTTTATTGACATGCCCTCTTTTGCTTTGACTACTCTGAGTCATGTTGAACTGATTCTATACCCCAAACTTACTAAAACCATGTTTATTCCCCATGAATCTGGAGCATTCACTGTGTAAGCACTCTAGTTAATTTGTTTGTTGTTATTAGCTTACTCCTCAAAACATAAATTCTGTTCAGCCTATTCTGATTCATTGGATAGTTTCATACATATACTTTGATTTTCATTTACATGTCTCAAGCAGAGTGGAAAACAAAAGCTTTCCTATCCTGATAAGGCAACCATGAACCATGATAAGGCATGATAATGAGCTGTGGTAGTACAGTGGTTAGAATTCTCTCTCCTATGAATGGAGATAAGATTATTATACAGTATTTATATATATAAAATGCATTTTCAATACATATTGAGCCTTACGGATGTCAGGATTTTGCCTGCACATGATTATAGCCGTAGTTTGATCTGGGCTCTTGGAAAGTTTCTAAGTTATAAATGTGTGCTCAAGTGTGGATAGTGTATGCAGGCTCAATCCATGGAGGAAAATGCATTTCTAGTTCATGAAAAAATGCAGTCTAAGGGCTGTAAACATGGAAAATGGAGCTACAGCCCAAAACCTCTCTGCTTCCTACAGTGCTGAATGGGTACTTATCAATTACACAGGCAAACATAAACAGATTTCTAAATGAGCCTCTGTATCTGGGTGAAAATGAAATCCTTGTAAGTTTTCAGATCCACTTGAGTCGAGTGAAATTTCCTTTCTTGTTTTCTAAGTGATTCATTAATGCTTTTAAACTTGGCTTTAACTGATCAAACCTTTAAACACCTGGGCATTGGTTCCACTCTTACATAATTGTAAGCTTACCTTATTTTACCTCTCTCTCGTTGTGTTTACCAATATCCTAATCAAAACTTTGTATGTGTGTGTATGTCAAAAAGAGTTGATCAACACACCAGCAACTTGCTGAAGTTTTGTTTATGAAGAATGAGCTATTAACAGAGCAAAGGCCTTTTGCTTTGGCCAGGAAAATAAAGATTTCTGTCTCTTAGTCTTCTCAGCTTTCGACATGACCTTGTAACATGGTTAGTCGTCTTCTTTTTTCTTGTATAGCTACTGAAACAAATGTCAAAACAATTGACAATGCTGATCCTTTATTTCCCTTTATTTTTCTTTCTTTATTTCTTAGACATCCTTTCATCATTAGGTTACCAGTTGCTGATTATTATCTGTATCTAAACTCTCTCAACATATTTGTCCAGAATACGTGTGAGTGAATAGGTAGGGGAACATTAGTTTTATGGTGAGTTAACTGCAAACAAAGAAAAAAATAATGGGATCATTTGAAAAATAGACAGTATTTACAATGTTCATTTGACCAGGCTCCTCTGTTTCCAGAGATGCTCTTTGAATTCAGCTCGCAGAAGAAAACTACTGGAAAAGAAATTCTCCAAACCCTCAAAATAAAATCCTTTGAGCCTTTCCATATTTATTCAAGGTAAATAGTTATGCAGATAAAAACCTTACCAACAAATAGTTGAAACAATGGTTGGAAACTAATCAAAGAGAGAAGCAACTTGGAATTAAGATTAGATTAGATTAGATTAGATTTATTGGATTTATATACCGCCCTACTCCCGAAGGACTCAGGGCGGTGTACAGCCAACAATAAAAATACATATGTACAAAATTTAAAAACCAACTAAAAACAGATTAAATAAATTTGGCCCGGACAGAATTAAAACACCCCAATATAAGCGGGGGGAGTGCCGGGGATTTGCGTGCCTGCATGCCCACACCCATAATTCAATGCACCCCACCCCTGCACATGCACGCGTGAGCCCCCCTGTGCTCCCCCTGCTTTTGGCACATGATGGCTCTTGGACTCAGGAGACCTGTTTTTTGCCCTCCCCAGAGGCTTTCTAGGAGTCTGGGGAGGGCAAAAACAGCCTTCCCCATCCCCCCCGGAGGCCGTCCGGAGGCTGGAAACAGCAAGTTTCCCAACTTCCGGTGGGACCGGAAGGCCTGAAAATCAATTGGCTGGTGCGCGCATGTGCACTGGAGCTGAGTTAGGGCAACACTCATGTGCCCACCAAAATCGCTCTGCGTGCCACCTGTGGCACCCATGCCATAGGTTCGCCATCACGGGTATAGATCATTGATGGCTAACCTTTTTGCCATTGTGTGCCAAAAGTGGGGGGGAGCGCGGTGGGGTCACATGCACGCGTGCCCACACCCATAATTCTATGCGCCCTACCCTCCCCGTGCTCACCCCGCGTTTGGCACATGATGGCACAGTGGGCCCGGTAGGCCTGTTTTTTTTCTCTCCCCAGGTTCCAGAGCCTTTGTAGGAGCCTGGGGAGGGCAAAAATGGCCTTCCCTACCCCCCCTTGAGGCCCTCCGGAGGCCGGAAACAGTGCTGGCTGGCGCACACATGAGTGCCAGAGCTGAGCTCGAGTGCCCACCAATATGGCTTCGCGTGACACCTGTGGCACCCGTGCCATAGGTTCGCCATCATGGGTATAGGTTCTCCTTCTTGACTGGAAGACCTCCAAGGTCCCTTCCAGCTCTATTCAATTCTAAATGGTAACTTTCTTCAAGATAGCATATGAAGAAATCGAAAGGAAAGATATGATCTCAAGCATTTTGTTTGACCTTCTATACATATTCCCTGATGGGATTAACTTTCACTAGTAGAGTAAATCTAATGCGAGAATTTCATATTTCATTAAAAAAAAGTATGGCTATAAAGTTGTATTTAGGCAACATGACTTTAATCATTTTTAACTTCTGTTTTGTACAAACAAATGTTTGCCATCTTTGTCTGTCTTATAATTATATAATTATAATTCCTGGCTTTTCCAAAGACACAGCAATAATCAATTGGATTGTATCCATTTACTTTATATATTGGCTTCCTTCATTTTCCCCCCAACCCTTAATATTGCCAAGTAGCAAATACATAAATGCAGATATGAAAAATGCCTAGTTGGATTCAGATGCTGCATTTGATTGTGCAAAATGGCACTTTTTGACCCAAAAAAATTAAACCCTGCACCTGCAGTAAATACATTAGGAGGAGGAGGAGGAGGAGGAGGAGGATTGATGATGATAGTATTTTTTCCCTGCTGTAAACATATGATGTGCCCCAAATTTATGAATTTCTGCTTGTTGATCATCGTCAAGAGCCATGGTGGTGCAGTGGTTAGAATGCAGTATTGCAGGCTAATTCTGCCAACTGCCAGAAGTTTGATCCTCACCAGCTCATGGTTGACTCAGCCTTCCATCCTTCTGGGGTCAGTAAAATGAGGGCCCAGCTTGTTGGGAGCAATATGCTGACTCTGTAAACCACTTAGAGAGGGCTGTAAAGCACTGTGAAATGGTATACAAGTCTAAGTACTATTGCTATTTTAAGGAAGTGGTAAGCCTTGATCCTTGACCGGCTGATTTTTATTGCAGTTCATGATACTCTTAGTATCTATCTCTAAATTCATAAATCAGGGTCATTAATCCTTTCTTTTCTCTTTCTCAGTTTCCAGTTTTTGTAGACATTGGGAAAATCAGTGTTTTAAGTATTTTGACATTTACAATAATGATTTAGAAACCTCCTTTCCTTTATAATCTTGTCTAAATTTGCCATTTTATTTCTTCCTTTGTCTTAATCATTCTATTTCTTCCACATACTATCCATCTCCAGCTATTGTATTCTTAAATCCATGAAAACAAAGCCAGTACCTTCATTTTTATTTTTGCTGTCAACTATCAGTTTACAAAGCCTATCATTATGTTTAGCCTCCTAATACCTATATTATCCCAAATGTCTGCTTTTTAAAAAATGATTCTTAGTAAACTTAGCAGGTTTTCTTTCTTTTTCTTTTTCTTTTTGCTTAGTTCCTGAAACAAAACAATAGAGGTATCACAGTAAAAGGAAAATGAATTTTATTGCCAATTGTAATTGTCTTAGTGACTTTGAATTATGTCTTTGGGGCTCCTGAAGTGTTTTGAGTTATCTCCAAACAATTATATAGTAGAATATATCAGCTATTCTGGAAATTCTGGAAATATTTTAATTTAGCAATAGCAAGTGATAGGACTTAGACTTATATGTCTAAGGTGATTTCCTATAAAGCCCTACATGGCTTAGGCTCGGGTTATTGGCTTAGGCTCGGGTGATTGGTGGATCACCTGCGGCCAGCAACAGCTCCCCATCTCCTGGTGCGCTCACACAGAGAGGACCTACTTGGGGTCCCGTTGGCCAGGCAATGTCGGCTGAGAGCCCCTAGAAAGTGAACCTTCTCTGTAGGCACACCTACCCTCTGGAATCATCTCCCCTTGGAGCTCCAGGTAGCCCCTGATCTTCGCTCTTTCCGCCGTGACCTTAAAACATGGTTGTTTTGCCAGGCTGGCCTGGACTGAATGGGGTTTTAATGGGAATTTTAGTTCTTTTATTGTCTGAATTTTAATTGGACAATAAAATTGTCCAATTAAACAATTTTGTTGTTGGACTTGTTGTAGCTTATTGTTGTGAGCCGCCCTGAATCCTTGCTGAGAAAAGGCGGCATATAAATCTGATAAAATAAATAAATGAAATAAATAAATATATACTGCTTCATAGTGCTTTACAGCCTTCTCTAAGTGGTTTACAAAGTCAGTCTATTGCCCCCAACAATCTGGGTCCTCATTTTACTGACCTTGGAAGTGTGGAAGGCTGAGTTAATCTTGAGATGGTCAGGATAAAACTCCTGGCTCTGGGCAGAGTTTGTCTGAAATACTGAATTCTAACCACTGTGCCACCAGGACTGATTTAGTTAATTAAACTAACCATCCAATCCAGGGGTGAAATCCAGCAGTTTCTGACAGGTTCTGGAGAAATTTTGAGTAGTTCAGAGAACTGATAGTGGAAATTTTGAGTAGTTTGGAAAACCGGCAAATACCACCTCTGGCTGGCCCCCAAAAAAACAGATGGTTGGACTAGTGATATTAAGGAAATTATAACAGGAAGCAAAGCAAGGGAATATTCTATCCATTTGATATTATTCATATATATCAGCTATTCTGGAAATTCTGAAAGAGCTGAAGTGCCGCAGTGGTTAGTGTGCAGGATTGCAGGCTACTTCAGCTGATTAGTAGCTGCAGTTCGGCAGTTCAAATCTCACCGGCTCAAGGTTGGCTCAGCCTTCCATCCTTCCAAGTGGGTAAAATGAGGACCCAGATTGTTGGGGACAATAGGCTGACTCTGCAAACTACTTAGAGCGGGCTGTAAAAGCACTATGAAGTCTGAGTGCTATTGCTATTGCTATATTGTCAGGGATTCTCTGGAAAACTGACCTAAATAGGAGTTTCGTTGTCACATTGCTTAGCAACTAAGCAAGGAAGGAAGGAAGCTTTGTCCTTGCATCGTGTGTTGTTTTCATTCTGCATTTGATCAATGTTCTGCTGCTCTACTCTGCTGCTTTCTAACCCAACCAGAAAAATATTTCAACTACTTTATATCCATTCAAGCTGTTATTTTATTTTCACCGCTCACAATGAGCTTTTGAAAAGAGGCAACGTAACGGATGTGCATCTAAGAAGCCTCTTCATGGTAATCACTTAGATTATTTTGCAGAGAACCAGAGAAATGCATACCATGTGTAGTGAGATGTATTTATGGCAGAGAAGAGCAATTTATTGTACTTCTTTGGATTCTTCAGTTACTTCAGTAGTGGCAGTGGCTTGGCATAGAACACATTGATTGATCCTCTTTATGCCCTCTACCTGGACAGCTGGAAGAAACCTTCTTTGGTTTAATAACATTCTCTTCCAGGGATGAAATGCTCCCGGTTCAGACTGGATTGCCCGATCCGGTAGCGATAGTGGCGGGTAGTTCAGAGAACCAGTAGCAAAAATCCCTGCCCACCCCCATGCCCAGCTGAGCCACGCAATCATCAGAGGCTTTTTAAAAAATTTTAAAAGCATTTTTTCTACAACCTCTTCGGCCGAAAAAATGCTTTTAAAAGTAAAAAAAAAAAAAAAAAGCCTCTGATGATTGTGTGGCTCAGCTGGGATTGTCAGAGGCTTTTAAAAGCCTCTTTTTCTACAACCTCTTCAGCTGAAGAGGTTGTAGAAAAAATGTTTTTAAAAGTAAAAAAATGCGTCTGATGATCGCGTGGCTCAGCTGGGATCATCAGAGGCTTTTAAAAGAAAAAAAAAAGCCTCTGATGATCAGGCAACTCAGATGGGTTCATCAGAGGGTTTTAAAAGCATTTTTTTTTACAACCTCTTCAGCTGAAGAGGTTGTAGAAAAAATGGTTTTAAAAGTAAAAAAAAAAAAAAAGCTGGCCTCGCCCACTCAGTCACATTACCCCCCCACCAAGCCACACCCATAGAACCAGTAGTAACAAATTTTACATTTCACCACTGTTCTCTTCATTTTGAGAAAGTACAAAAGTCTTTGTATGGGATTGAAAATTGGAAACGTGGTGTGGAAATGATCTGAGATTGAGACTACTGTGACTCAATACAACTGACCACATACATGCTTAACCCTCTAATATGAAAAGTCTTAGAAGATTTTATTTTGATTGAATTTGTCTCATGTTTTCAAACTTGAATTTGGTGTATCTTATCATTTGGAAAATGCCTGCAAATGTATCACAATAAAAAACCTGTTACTGTTTTGGTACTTTTCTAATAAATTGTTTACCAAAGGTAACAGCTTTCCATGTACCTAATAAATAGAGAAATAAAAGCAGCTGTATAACTGTATACAGGTCTTTAAAGATTCGTTTGGTCCTTTTAAAGTTAAAATAATCCACTCCAACTATCATTCCCTCTTTTATATGGGGATGGAAAAGCAGATTTTAAATATCTGAACTTCTAGAAGGAGAAGATACAGAATCCTTTTTATAATAATGTTACAATATTACAATTTTGTAATATTGCTCTGTAGCTCAAAGAAGAGTAGAGGATGGGCGAATTTCCTGTTAAGGGAATTAAGTCGGATAGAAGATGCAATATTACATAGGTATGATGTAATTTAGTTGCATGCCATAAGTGGTTTAGAGAATATCTATAAAATCATAAAGAAGGACTTCTGGATTATCATCCAGATTCAAAAATATAAATAGTATCTTTAACTGAGGATTGTCACTTACTTAGCAGTTTGAAAGCATGCAAATGCAAGTAGATGAATAGGTACCACAATGGTGGGAAGGTAACAACTTTCCATGTACCTTTGGCCTAGAATCATGTTGGCCACGTGACCGTGGAAAATATCTTCAGACAATTCTATTTCCCTTGGCCAAGAAGCAGAGATGAGTTCCATGCCTCAGAGTCAGAAGTGACTGGACAGGGAAAGAGTTACCTTTTTATCAGGAGAGGAGGAGCAATAGATGAAGACTCAAAGAAAATAAGAAGTCCCCAAACAAGTAAAAAGAAAGGAACTAGGAAAGGAGAATTCAGCTTGCCTTCCAAATCTTTGAAGGGAAAGCAAAATCTCTGGAGGTACAAAATATGGAAAAATGCATAGTGTATGCAGATATTATAAAAGCAACTTCCTGAAAAACTTAGTGTAGCAGACCTCAAAATAACCTTAAGAAAGAAAGGCAACAGGAAATGTGTGATTAGTTGATATATGATGGATGTTGATGTTATGTTAATGTTCGAAAAGAAGGAGAATTCAAGACTTACAAAGACTCAGTCAAATTCAACAACCATTGGGATTATCCTAGAAGGGAAAGTGTCAAAGGATGCTCTGATGGAATCTGATTTTTATTTCTACTGCAACAAGTCAAAGAAAGTTCCAGAGATAGTGAGACAACATGAATCTCAAATTAAAAACTCTAAAATAGAAGGGAGAATTTGGGACCATTCTCCTCATCCTTCCACATTTAATAGGAAGCCCTAAGAATCATCTGAAATATAGTCTTATGGGGAACTGAGCCTGACTAATACTGAAAATAAATTCTAATGTAGGATAAAAACTTATCAATTGACTGGAAAACTTGGAACAGCTAATTGTTCCTGAAAAAAATAGGGATTCTATTCTCCACCAGTTCATTAGAACCTACTAGCCAGTCATTATAGAGAGAACAAGTTCTGGATCAAATCTGGATCAATTTCAGACAACTTTATTAAATATTTTAGGTCTGCTCTCTAAAACCATCAAAAGTATTAATATAGGAGATTAAAACATATCAAGAATGGTTGTAGGAATTGGGTATGTCACAGGCATGGGTTCTAAATTTTTTTACTACTGGTTCTGTGGGCATGGCTTATTTTATGGGAGTGGCTTGATGGTCATGTGACAATTCTTTAGGATTTAGCAAAGGTACTGGTCTACCAGGCTTTTAACTGCTTGCAGAGCTGTACCAATCTACCCATTTATTTTTGCAGGAACTGATCTACTCATGTATTTTTGCAGACACTGGTCTACCCATTTATTTTTGCAGGCACTGATCTATGTTTTTGCAGGCACTGGTCTACCCATTTATTTTTGCAGGCACTGATCTACTCATGTATTTTTGCAGGCACCAGTCTACTCATTTGTTTTCTTTTAACACTGATCAGCTGTAGGGCGGCCCTTTGAAGTCCCGCAGCAAGAGTTTAAACAGCTTTTTTTCCCTCTAGCCATCAGCTGGGACTCAGGAGGCAGCAATAGATTGGGGGTGGAGCCAAATAAAAGGTAAGAATAACGCGGCACGTGGGTGGGTGGGTGGCGGGGTGGGCAGAACTGGTTTGGTGATGTCAGATCATCACGGCTACTAGCTCAGTGGAACCGGGCCGAGCCATCACTAGATGGTATGTCATCTAGTGAAAAGAAGGACCATGCAATTTTGTCCCTGGAAAGCCTCCTGCACCAACCTGGAAGCAAAATGGGGCATGGGGGTGCCACGCGAGGCCCCCCCCCGTGCCTGGTTTGGGCCTGGAAAGTATCCTGCACCAACCTGCACCCCCCCATGCATGTGGCCTGCCTTCCCTGTGCATGTGTGTGCATGTCTCCCCATGTGTGGCAGAGACCCGAAGACCATCTGCCTAGCGGGAGGCACACATGCCTGTGCGGTGGAGCTTGGCTGGGGTGATGGCTGGGCTCTGTGTGCCACCTGTGGCAGGCATGCCATAGGTTCGCTATCATGGATATAGGGCCGTGATGGCGAACCTATAGCATGTGTGCCAGAGGTGGCACACAGCGCCCTCTCTGATGGCATGTGAACCGTCATCCCAGTTCAGCTCTGCTCTGCATGCGTGCGTGCCTCCCACCAGCCAGCTGGTCTCTGCTGCACATGCGTGGGGGGCCGGGCGTGTCCAGGGAGATGTGCGCATGCATGTGGTGGTGATGGTGTGTGCAGGGGGTGCACATGCATTGCATTTGGGGGAGGTTCAGGCACATGCATGCACATTTGCACATATATGTGCACACTTTGGGCACTCGGTCCAAAAAAGGTTAGCCACCAATGGTATAGGGTATCTTGTTTGTGCAGTGGTCTGCACTGGAAGACCTCCAAAGTCTCTTCCAACTCAATATATTTTGTTATATATTGTAAATTCTGTTCCAATCTTATTAAGCCAACTCTCCTCCCATGAGTAATTTTCATCAGCAAAAAAAATTGCTGATGTATTGATAAAATAAAGCCTTTCATTGAGGTAGGGATAATGTGGATGTGGGGGTTAAAGCCTACACTTTTCTAAGCTGATGGCACAATCAACCAAATGAACAAAACTTTGAAAGATAAGTTGAAGAAATATTCTGGCTTAGATCCAAGGGTGTTCTTGGTAATGCGACTTCTTATTTGCTTACTGGGAAGCTATTTGACCATCCTTCAGGTGACCCTTTTATTAAGCTAGAAACAATAAAGAAACTTGAAAATTAGAACAAAGGTTAGAAGGCCCCAATACTACTGTTAAATGTATCCTGCAATACAAATTAGAGATTTAAATTAGAGATTTAAAACAGTTTAGGAATATTGAAACTCTCCAGGTACCTCCATAGGGACACAGTGGCTCAGTGGCTAAGATGCTGAGCTTGTCAATTTAAAGATTGGCACTAAGGTTCGGATTCTTAGTGCTGCATAACAGGGTGAGCTCCTGGTTACTCGTCCCACCTTCTGCCAATCTAGCAATTAAAAAGCACGTAAAAAATGCAAGTAGAAAAATAAGGACTATCTTTGGTGGGACGGTAACAGCGTTCCGTGCGACTTTGGCGTTTAGTCATGCCGGCTACAGGACCATGGAGATGTCTTCGGACAGTGCTGGCTCTTCGGCTTTAAAATGGAGATGAGCACTGTCTCCTAGAGTCAGGAATGACCAGCACATATGTGCGAGGGGAATCTTTACCTTTTACCAGGTATTTCCAAAATACTGGCACATTCAAGGAGCAAAGAGGAAGAGGGGGAAAAAAATCTGGAATAAAGAATTTCAGTGGTAATGAACAATTCATAGCAAATAAACAAACCATTTGCTCTTAGGTATATGGTGAAATGTTGATACATATTCTATACAATCAATACTGATTTCCTATGTATCATATTAGACACCTTGTCTTCTTAATATTGTATCATAAATTCCTTTGCATTATTTTATTTTATTCATGGACAGTATAAATAAATACAGCTTTTTGCTAGCAAATAATCATATGGTTTCTTTTTGCTAGCAAATAATCATATGGTTTCTGAATGGGGTACATTCTTAAAAATATAATAAACCAAGAATTTATTTAAAATTATTTCAGCTGACATAGAATGCCTAACATATAAGGAATCTCAATGTGCTCATCTATGTCAGATGAAAAATTACATTTTGATATTAGGAGGTGGAGGGAGGGAGGGAGGGAGGGAGGGAGGGAAGGAAGGAAGGAAGGAAGGAAGGAAGGAAGGAAGGAAGGAAGGAAGGAAGGAAGGAAGGAAGGAAGGAAGGAAGGGACTTTAATATATTCCACCTTGGTTTTAATTCCTACGTTATATATAATACTCCATCCAACCTAATTCAATTTCATTGTCTTTTTAAAAATAAAAGCCAATTTTGCAGTTGATCAAGATAAATTATTTCTGTTACATTTGTAAGTATCAAGTCACCTTGTATTGATTGAAGGGTCAAGATAACATGAATGTGTGCTTACAACCAACATATGAGGAATTCTTTCCAAATGCTTGGACTGGATTTATTATCTAGACTCCCCCCCCCTTTTTTTTTCTTCCTCTGGGAAGAATTAATGGAAACAGGAAATCTGCAAACATTTAAAATGGATATGTGAGATTATTGGGGAGGGAGCCTTCCTACAAATAGAGCTTTTAAAAGAAAAAATAACCTACAGGGATTTGGGACCATTATGTAGTTAACTCAAGCCACATTTTAAAGTAACTGCACGTGCTTGTATAATGTGTGCGTACTGTTTAACTTTGAATTAATAATGGGTTAGGGATTAGTAAATTAGAAATTTCTTAATGATATAAACAAAGCTGGCATTCAATTTGTACATTCCCCAATAGCAATAGCAATACCACTTATATAGTGCTTCATAGTGCTTTACAGCCCTCTCTAAGCACTTTACAGAGTCAGCATATTGCCTCCCATATTTAGAGTCTCACTTTACAAGTCTCAGAAGGATGGAAGGCTGAGTCAACCTTGAGCCATTTAGAATATCTGAATGGTCAAACGATTGACAGCTCCAAATCTCTGCTAACAAATGCTCAGTTCTGCACATTGGCAATAGAAATAAGAACATCACATATTTGCTGGCTGGTAGCGATCTAAAACTTGACCCATACTCTGTCAAGGACCTAGGAGTACTCATTTCAAAAGAGCTAAGTTCCAGAACTCACTGTAACATTATTGCAAAAAAGGCATTAAGAGTTGTCAAATCTTATTTTGCGAAGTTTTCTCTCTGGTAACGCTATAATTCAAACTAGGGCATATAAAACCTTTGCCAGACCTATACTTGAATACTTCTCACCTGCCTGGAACCCTCACTGTATTTCAGACATCAATACATTAGAGAAGGTCCAGAGGTATTTTACTAGAAGAGTACTCAAATCTTCTGCTCGAAATAAAATTCCCTATCCCATCAGGCTTGAAATTTCAGATCTGGATAGCCTTGAACTATGCCGTCTACATTCTGACCTATGCTTAGTTACTAAGATTATTTACCAAAACATTCTACCAGTAAATGAGTACTTCAGTTTCAACCGTAATAACACAAGGGCTATCAATAGATTCAAACTCAATGTAATTCGCTCTAATCTTGATTGTGGGAAATATGACTTCTGCAATAGAGTAGTAAATGTCTGGAACATTCTAGCTGATCCTGTTGTTAGTCTCTCTAACCCCCATACCTTTTACCTTAAACTGTCTACCGTGGACCTTTCATGTTTCTTAAGAGGTCCCTAAGGGGGCGTGCACAAGCACACCAGCGTACCTACCATCCCTGTCCTACTGTCCCCATTTATATGTAATCATTCTATGTGTTCTATGTTTTGCCTATTTATATACTTTTATTTGTGCCAATTTTTTTTCATGTGTCCATGTCTATGTCTATACTGTTACTTGTTCCCTTATACTTGTTGACAAATAAAATAAAGAAAGAAAGAAAGAATCGAACTCCTTGAGTGAGCAGTGCATTAACCTGCAGTACTGCATTCTAACCAATACGCCACCACAGCTCTTACAGCATGGAACATCATGAAACATCTTTAGGATAGTAGATCTTTAGGATCTACTGGCAGGTGACAGGAAGCCCCTGTGATTGGGAAGATGGGAGTAGGAAATAGCAGAATTTATTTATTGATTACATTTGTTGGCCACCCATTTCACCAAGAGGTGACTTGGCTACCATCATTGCTCGCCAGTTAATTTTCTGATCCGTACATTGTGGTTTTTGCTTATTTCTTAAACATGACTTGAAATGAGTGCTCTCTGCATACATGCTGAACTAAGATAATATTAATAAAAATGAATGCAATATGTGCAATGGTAAATATCTGGCCCACTTTCCTGGGGAGAGGTCAGTATCGTAGTTTAGTTAATTTGTTTTCCATACAGCCTCAAAAATCTAAAATACATTTGACTTCAGGATGCAAAAATTACAAGGGAAAAGTCAGGAAGGTGAAAACAGAGCCTAGTGCATACAAAGTAGAGGTGCAATTTTTAAAACAACAACAACAACAACAACAACAACAACAACAACAACAACAACAATAAAGCATAACATTTTGAGAGATAAATAAGTATGTTTGCTTTCAGTAACAATTAATAGTTGCTAATGTAGATCAGAATTGTGTGTTTGAGCAAGCACGTGGCTGTTAACTCAAAGGGGTCCCTGCAATATTACAGATATAATAAGTGCCTAAGATTATTTTAGGATAAAGTAATGTCTGATTGGCTCTTGTAATTCTTACTAACTGTCAATGGAAGTATGAAAAATGGATGTGCAAACCAATTGTCAAGAAGAAGTAAATCCAATCTGGATGCACTTGGAGGCTCCTGAAGCTGTTTTAGGTCCATGCCGAGATCTTCTGGCTTCTTCCCAGTGTAGTATTTTCTGTGTAGAAGAAGGAATATCTTGAAAAGCACCTGTGGCATCCAGGCTTCCTTCCTTCCTTCCTTCCTTCCTTCCTTCCTTCCTTCCTTCCTTCCTTCCTTCCTTCCTTCCTTCCTTCCTTCCTTCCTTCCTTCCTTCCTTCTTCCTTCCGCCCTCCCTCCCTCCCCTTCCCTCCCCTTCCCTTTTCTTTCCCTGAATAATTGTTCCCTTTAACTTTCAGGAAATTATGTAGTGGGATTTACAATTCCAAAATGGAACATTGATTAAACAATTTTTGTAAAGCAATGAAAAAAAACTGTTAGTAGACTAGTTATTCCTATTTATTTTGTAAACAAATGTTTGAGAAGTATTTCCACTTATTCTTACTGCTAAAACACATATTTGGACTGCTCTTCTAGAAAAGAAAAACATCTACAGCAAAAGGGAAGGTAGACATGGATGAAATGCATTTATGAAACAGCTGTTTGGTGGTAGGTTGTATTTTACTTACTCGCCAAAAGAGAACACACTTTTGATTTGGCTCTGACTTCGAATTTTTCCATATGGAAGAATGTATAATGGAAGTACTTCATAACATACTCCATAACTGAAAGAGTGTAATAGGGGTGTTTGCTGTGATATTTTCAGGAACTGGGTATTTTTGGCATGGGTCTCCCCACGCTCAATCCAAGAAAGAAAGACCATTCATAACACGTGGAGTTCCTTCTCTGTGGAGATGGAAAAAATAACACACCCCGATTCTAATGTCTAATGACTTCTGAAAAGTGGTTCCAGTTGTCTTATCTCTAGTCTGCTCTTTCTCATAATCTTCCATGTAGCCAATTAATTACCAGTCAGAGTCTAAAGCATTCAGCACCAGAATTTTTCCCAGGCTCTGTCTGGTGCTTAACCCGGCCCACCACCTCCAAACTTTCATGTCACACTGCCAGTCTATCAGCTGTGAGCTGGACATTGCACAACAGCTGCGATCCATGACAAACATCCGGCTTCTCCCAAGTGGCACAAAGAACTCTATTGACAGATACAAGCTTCAGAATATGCTTTGGAATGCATCCATAATTATAGTGTCATTCTTAGGGATTTAACTGTTCTAACAGGAAAAAGGAGAGAAAAGAAGTATATAGGGAGAGCAAAGCAGGCTAAGATATCCAGTGCAGCAGAAGAAGACAATGCTTCATGTTCCTACATATTGCACAATGGAGAATAGAAGGGGAACTCATCAGATTTCTAGACAACACTAAACTGGCAGGAATAGTCAACACTCCAGACAATAGGCTCAGGATCCAGATGGATCTCAACAGACTTGAACACTGGGCCAGGGGTGGGTTCTAAAATTTTTTACTGCCGGTTCTGTGGGTATGGCTTATTTAGTGGGTGTGGCCTGATGGTCATGTGACAATTCTTTAGGATTTAGCAGAGGTACTGGTCTACCAGGCTTTTAACTGCTTGCAGAGCTGTATTGATCTACCCATTTATTTTTTGCAGGCACTGATCTACTCATGTATTTTTGCAGGCACTGGTCTACCCATTTATTTTCTTTTAACATTGATCAGCTGTTGGGCGGCCCTTTGAAGCCCGGAGGCAAGAGTTTAAACAGTTTTTTTTTCCCTCTAGCCATCAGCTGGGACTCAGGAGGCAGCAGTAGATTGGGGGTGGGGCCAAATAAAAGGTAAGGATAATGCAGGGGTGGGGGGCCGTGGGGGGTGTGCAGAACCAGTTCGGTGATGTCATATTGTCACTGCTACTGGATCGGTAGAACCGGGCTGAACCGGGAGGAACCCACCACTGCACTGGGCCCTATCTAACAAAATGAAATTCAATGCAGAGAACAATAAGGTTTTACGCTTAGGCAACAGAAACCAAATGTACAGATACAGAATAGGTAAAACCTGGCTCAAACCTGGCCCTGTGAGAGGGATCTTGAAGTCTTAGTGGACAATCACTTAAATATGAGCCAAGGGTATAAGGCTCATATAAGGTATAAGGCAGCCAAAAAAGCCAACACAATCCTAAATTGCATTAACAGAGGGATCAAATCAAGATCATATGAAATATTGGTACCATTTTATAAAGCCTTAATAAGACCACACTTTGAATGCTGCATCTAGTTTTTGGTCACCATATTATAAAAGGATGTTGAGACTCTGGAAAGAGTATAGAAAAGAGCAACAAAGATATTTAGGGGACTGGAGACTAAAACATATGAAGAAGGGTTGCAGAAATTGGATTTGTCTAGTTTAGTGAAAACAAGGACTAGGGTTGACATATTCCAATATTTGAGGGGCTGCCACAAAGAAGAGGGGATCTCTTATTTGGACTTATTTTCCAAAGCACCAGAAGGCAAAACAAGAAACAATGGATGGAAATTAACTAAAGAGAGCAGCAACCTGGAATTAAGGAGAAACTTCCTAACAGTGGGGACAATTAAGGATGGATCTCAACAGACTTGAACATTGGGCCAGGGATGGGTTCTAATTTTTTTTTACTAGCGGATCTGTGGGTGTGGCTTATTTTGTGGGCATGGCTTGATGATCATGTGACAAGTAGTTTGTCTTCAGAAGTTGTAGGTTCTCCATTGCTGGAAGCTTTTAAGAAGAGTTGGGACAGTCACTTGTCTGGAGTGATATAGGGCATGGGTATCACACTCGATTGCGTCCCCTGAAGTCACATGATGCATCACAATGTTTTTTTATCTTTGCAAAGCCAGGGTGAGTGTCGCCTGCACATGGGCCACAAGTTTGACACCCCTGGTATAGGCTCTCTTGCTTAAGCAGGGTTGGACTTGATGACCTCCAGGGTTAATTAAGCACCACAAGTTAATTGAAGACCTCAAATTAATAAGGTTGATTGTTCCCTTCCAACCTCGTTATTTTGTTAAAATGTAGGTAATAACAACTTGTGATGGCTTTTCCAACTCAGAGGGAGACCCAAGAATATTGAAATTGGTAGATGAAGGCTATCAGGCAACCACACCAGTGGTGGGATTCAGCCAGTTCGCACCACTTCGGGAGAACTGGTTGTTAACTTTCTGAGCAGTTTGGTGAATTGGTTGTTGGAAGAAATCATTAGTGCAGAGAACCGGTTGTTAAATTATTTGAATCCCACCACTGAACCACACCCATGTCTTCTACAAATAATAATAATAATAATAATAATAATAATAATAATAATAATAATAATAATAATAATTTGGACAGAAAAACAAGGAAGCTTATGACAATGAATCATGCCTTGCATCCTAAAAGTGATGTTGACCGATTATATTTACCAAGAGCAGAGGGTGGTTGAGGACTCCTACAAGTAAAGCAGACTGTGGAAGAAGAAAAATGCAGCTTGAATGATTACATCCAGAAAAGTGAAGAACCAATGATTAAGGAAGTAAATAAAGGAGGCTTTTTAAAGACAACTAAAACAAAAGCAGAATATAAGAAAGAAGTAATTGAGCAGCGAGCTGAAAATTGGAAAAGCAAAGCTCTGCATGGCCAATACTTGAAAAGTATTGAAGGCAAAGGTGACCAGAAACTAACTTGGAACTGGTTAAGATCAGGAGTACTGAAAAAAGAAACAGAAAGCTTTATTTTGGCAGCTCAAGAACAAGCCCTAGCCACAAACTGCATGAAGGCAAAAATTCAACATGTTACCACCAACAGCAAATGCCGCCTCTGTAATGAGAAAGATGAGACAGTCGACCACCTGATCAGTGGATGCAGCAAAATTTCACAAACTGATTACCTACAACGCCATGACCGTGTTGCTAAGATCATTCACTGGAAATTGTGCCAGAAGTTTGGATTTGAGTACAGCAAAAACTACTGGGATCATCAGGTTGAGAAAGTTCTAGAGAATGAGAAACTCAAGATCTTGTGGGACTTTAGGATTCAGACTGACAGGCAC
Organism: Masticophis lateralis; assembly: GCA_030761175.1. NCBI lineage: Eukaryota > Metazoa > Chordata > Lepidosauria > Squamata > Colubridae > Masticophis > Masticophis lateralis. Next base: position 113,298,913 of record JAUDYJ010000004.1, on the reverse strand, counting down.
TTGGTCCACAACACACCTGACATAACGGTAGTTGAAAAGAAAAAAGTATGGTTCATTGATATTGCAATACCTGGTGATGCACGGATTGAAGATAAGCAGCAAGAAAAAATCACAAAGTACCGGGACTTGCAAATCGAAGTTGAGCGACTATGGAAAAAGAAATCATGTGTTGTTCCGATTGTAATTGGAGCCCTTGGAGCAATACCCAAAGGGCTACCCCGCTATTTAGAAATTCTAAATTTACCGGACTTGAACATTTTGACTCTACAAAAAACCACCTTACTCGGAACAGCTTACATCCTCCGACGATACCTTAACAGTTCCTAGGTCCTTGGTTAGGACTCGAGCTGCTGAGCTATTAACCAGCCTCAAAGACTGTGAATCTCACTACAGATTAACCAATAATAATAATAATAATAATAATAATAATAATAATAATAATACCACCAATACTACCAATACTACTACTACTACTATTACTACTACTACTACTACAACTCTACTACTACTACTACTACTAATACTAATAATAATAATAATAATAATTTTATTTCTATACCGTCCCTCTCCTGAGGGACTCGGGGCAGTGCATAGCCAGTTAAAAACACAAAATATAGACATCAGTATAAATTTAAAAATAATTAAAATTATTACATTTTTGGCTACTAATTAAAGTTAAAACTAGTTAAAGTTTAGTTAACTTAAAACTAGTTAAATTAAAATTTAACTAGTTACTAGTTAAAACTCCAGTTTAACATTACATAGCAAGCCCCACTTGACGGAAGAGCAGGGTCTTAAGGGCAGTATGAAAAACATGGAAGTCGGTGATTGTATGTATTTCGGGGGGCAGTTCGTTCCAAAGGTCAGGAGCTCCCACAGAGAAGGCTCTCCCCCTGGGTGTCACCAGTCGACATTGCTTGGCCGACGGCACCCTAAGGAGTCCCTCTCTGTGGGAGCAAACTGGCCGGTGGGAGGCTATCGGTGGCAGAAGGCGGTCCCGTAAATGCCCAGGTGCTAAGCCATGGAGCACTTTAAAGGTGGTAACCAACACCTTGAAATGCACCCAGAAGACTACTGGGAGCCAGTGCAGCTCGCGCAGGAACGGTGTTACATGGGCACAACAAGGAGCGCCCAGAATCAAGTATTCTCATAACCTTTCACTACTGCTTTAGTAAGAGTGATGGAAGTTGTCTTCCAAGGGATATGAAAGTATCAGGTTGTTTGTTCCTAGAATTGGGCCTGGCGGAAGATCAATGCTCTTTCAAATAGAAAAAGGGTAGCACAATTCTGTTCTTTACTTCAGAGCTAAGAAACTCAGCACCATGGCTTGTTTTGAAAATAATTGAGTCGGATACAGCCAATAGTGTTATCTGAGTGGGAAGATCAGCAAGCTGCCTGCAAGTGTTTGTGAAGCCCTTTAATGATTTTCAAACAATGCATATTGCTTCTTCTCCCACTGGTGCCAAGAAGAAAGTACCAATGGAGCCAGTGTTAAACATCCACTGAATGATCATAGGATCATAAGGTTGAAAGGAGCAGGGGTGAAATGTAAAATTTGTTACTACTGGTTCTGTGGGCGTGGCTTGGTGGTGGTGGTGGGGAAATGTGACTGGGTGGGCATGGCCAACTTTTTTTTTTTTTTTTTTACTTTTCAAAGCATTTTTTCTAATGCTTTGAAAAGCCTCTGGCGATCAGGCAACTCAGCTGGGATTGTCAGAGAGGCTTTTTAAAAAATGCCTCTCTGTCGATCAGGCAACTCAGCTGGGATGTCTGAGACTTTTCAAAATATTTTTTTAACCACCTCTTTGGCCAAGAGGTAGTTCCGATAATCAGCTGGCCCTGCCCGCCCACCCACCCCTTCCCTATCCTGTCCTATATTTCCTTCTTTCTGCCTCAGCTGATTCTCACAGCACAGCTGATTTCCGCCCCTCCGATGTTCTACTTACCAGGGCTGCCTTAGAAGGTAACCAGCTGAGCTTCAAATTGCTGTATTTTGAACGCTGCTCGAAAGCGTGTTAGGAGTGCACAAGCGTGAAGCGCACAATCACCAAACCGGTTGTTAAACAGCCCATTACTGCTCTCAAGTCAGTTTTTGGAACCATGATTATTCTGAATCCTGAAGTGGATTATGCCACCATAGACAGAACCAGGGAACAAACATTTCTCTCTCTCTCTCTCTCTCTCTCTCTCTCTCTCTCTCTCTCTCTCTCTCTCCCTCTCTCTCTCTCCATCTCCAGGTAAAGACAGTGGAATGCTCCTCAGAGTAACCCAGAGTAACCCAGTAAGTAACCCCTTTGAGGATTGTTCAAAACTAATGAGCTGGCTTCAGTTCAATGCTTAGATTAAGGAACTGAAGATCTGTGTTTTATCCCTGATCAATACAGTTTAGATTTAGCTGCCAAGAGTGTTATATGAACAGGCAAGTACATGCTTGGCAGTGGTTAGGCCTGGCGTTTGTTGGAACAAAAACAAACACATTTGCAATACTGTCATCTCAATAAAATTGAACGAGGGAAGGGAAGGGAAGGGAAGGGAAGGGAAGAGAAGAGGAGGGGGAGGTGAGGTTGGGATCTCATAAACAAGAAATGTGAGATGTTGCAACTCATTTAAAATGTACGTTGCTACTTCAGCCTAACCCATTAAGTTTTCTGAGCCTGTGGTATTTGGCATAATTTCTTCTGTTCTTTTGATAAGTACCTAAACAGGATGTCCTTGTAAATTAAATGAAAAACAGCTCTGGAAAGTTTCCTCCCTCAGGAATAAGTATTAAGATTGGCAGATGGTTTAAATGGAAATATACAGGAATGTGCTTTAGCTAGTGCTGGAGAATTATTCCTGCAGTTATTACTGAAGTAGATTCATAAAGTCCCATTGGATATGCGTCTGCAGTGAGTCAATTTTAATAGTCTCAGGAATAATGCTTTTAGCCAAATTGTTTTGCAACTTAGAGTCCTAAGAAGTAAAATGTAAAACAAAACAAAACAAAACAAAAAACCCAACAAGGAGAAGTAACTTCCTTCTTCCTGATAAATCCTTCCATTCAGTCAGAACTGAAGAAGCTTCTTGAATGAGAAGCAAAACATTTTCAAAGAAAAAACAAACAAACAATCCATTTGCTTTCTGAAAAGCACCTTTGCAATTTCCTTATTTGTGTAAAGATTGCACCACAATTAAATCATTCTTTGAGACTCCCATAGTGTAAGAAGAACAAAACTGAAAACATCTATAATGGGATTAAAACCAATCAAAGAAGAACAAAAATGAATGAGATTAAAACCAATCAAAGTCACAAAAATAATAGTAATAACATAACACCTAGCCTGAATCTGGATAGCTCAGCAGACTAAAAGCATTGTGATTAACACCAGCTGTCTGCAATTACTGTAAATTCGAATCTGAACAGGCTCAAGGTTGACTCAGCCTTCCATCCTTTCTAAGGTAGGTAAATTGAGGACCAGTTTGTGGGGGCAATAAACTGACTTTGTATAAATATACAAAAGTATGAAGGCTATTGCTTAACGCATTGTAAGCTGCCCTGAGTCTCCGGAGAAGGGCGGCATATAAATCAAATTTTTTTAAAAAAGTCCATAAAGTATAAGAGGAACCTGCATGAGCTCCACTGGGTGGCTGTTTTGAAGAAATGGTGGTATCATATTAAAACATCACCTTCTTCTAGCTTTACCCCCCAAGAATCATCTCAGAAATATGCAACTTTAAGTAATTTCTCCCTAGATGTTGCAACAGTTGGGATGACACTGGTTGGAAAATGTATCCTGGGGCTGAGCCATAAAATGTTTTGTAAGTCAACAACAGAGCCTTCAACTGGGCTCATAAATCAACTGGTAACTAATCCAAGGCTCTCAGCCTTGGAGTCATATGTTCCCAATAATGAAGGCCAATAATTACAGAGGGCTTTAGACCTGTTGTGGTTGGTGAATGATCTGTAAAGGAAGCCCCTGTAAAGCACATGTCTGTAGTCCAAGTAGTAATGATTAAGGAATGAGTAGCCATGTCCTACTGCTACAGGTAGGACCACAAGTTGCACAGCAGCTGAAGCTGAGGGAATATTCCTTCTGGCATCCAACATATCAGGAGCCACCTGGGTAATATATACTTACACATTCTATAGATGGAAACCACTCACTGGGAAAGGAATGGAAACATTGCAAGACAATGTCCCCAACTCCCAATCTCTTTAGGTGTTTCTGGCAAGAGACCCATTTTTCCTTGAAAAGAAGAACGGTAGATGACAAGAATATTCTAACTAAAGTGGAAGAGGAGACAGTAGCTAAATTCCACAGAAGCAAGGCTTAATTATTCCATTCACGCAATTGGGTGCCTTTTGTAGAACATCAGATATTGATTGCAAAATTCTCTCTTTTGTCAGCAGATACACTGGTTTCATAAAGAGATTAATTTGCAAATGAAGGCAAATATGTGTGTCCCAAGATAATGTCTATGGAGATTCTCAGTCATCCAGGTCATGGTTGTCCCAAAGGTGCTTTCACTTCTCATTCAAGAGGTTGTCCCAATGATGCTTTCACTTCACATCCAAGAAGCTTCTTCAGCTTAAGAAGCTTGGATGAGAAGCAAAACATCCTATAAGAAAAACAAGAAAGTCCGTTTGCCTCTTGGAAAAAAGCATCTTTGTCTCAGGATAATGTTGAAGATTCAGGATAATGTCTCAATTCCTGGCAAATAAATAAGGAAGAAATGGGGGTAATGACATATTTTATTTTCCTGGGCTCCAAGATCATTGCACATGGGGACTACAGCCAAAAAATTAAAAGACACTTGCTCCTGGAGTTATGGCGAACTTAGACAGCTTACTAAAAAGCAGAGACATCACCCTGCCAATAAAAGTGCATATAGACAAGGCTATGGTTTTCCCAGTTGCAATGGTTGTCAAAGTTGGACTGAGCGTCAAAGAATTGAGGTGTTTGAACTATGTGCTGGAGAAGACTCCTGCAAGTCCCTTGGACTGCAAGGCGATTAAATCAGTCAGCCCTAGAGGAGATCAACCCTGACTGCTCTTTAGAAGGCCAGATCCTGAAGATGAAAGTCAAATATTTTGGCCACCTAATGAGAAGGAAGGACTCACTGGAGAAGAGCCTAATGCTGGGAACAATTGAGAGCAAAAGAAGAACGGGATGGCAGAGAATGAGGTGGCTGGATGGAGTCACTGAAGCAGTAGGCATGAGCTTAAATGGTCTCCAGGGGATGGTAGAGGACAGGAAGGCCTAGAGGAAAGTTACCCATGGGGTTGCAATGGGTTGGACATGATTTCACAACTAACAACAACAACAATGTTGAAGAATCCAGTCTGACTCAATCACCAGGACCAAAGATTTATTCTTTAAAATTTTGGGACTTGTGCTAGAGCCCACCATCAGGGAACTTCTCTCTCTCCAGAATGTAACTGACTCAGTTTGGCTCCTGCAAGATTAATTTGCATTCTTAAAAATGGGACATTCATAAACATTGAGGGTCTAACAGGTAAGATCCCTCCCATTGCAATCTAAATAACAGATGACTATCATTTCTAACATATGTGAACATTTTTTCAGAACAAATGGTACTTAGCAGCCTCAGAAAGGAGAGTTATGCCAAGCAAATTATTGTTCCTGGGACAGCCTATGTATTTAACAGTTCAACAGACTTCATCTATTTTTTTTAAAGTCCTCTAAATAAAAGATATAAAGCAAAAATATAAAGATGGGAAAAATTGGGTCTACTTTTACAAAAGATTGTAAAGTAATGCTATCATTAATTTCTATTTAGACCATAAGCACACTGTCTCATATACATGTGGAATGTCCACTTATAAGAGCACATGAATTTCATATTTACTGTCTTTTTTTTTTTAAAGGAAAATAAAATTCTGTGGTGGCTAAAAGCCAAAGAGCTACTTTAGATGTTTCCAAGTTTTTTAGCAGCGGGATATCGGAGCAGCAGAAGCTCTCCTGCTCTCTCTGTCTCTTTCTCTCTCTGTTTTAAAAAGTGTTTTGTGAAGTTGGAGAAATATAATTCCTAAACCTCATGGGCCTGCAGAACTAATGGTGTGTTTTTTGGGATACATGTTTTGTGAATCACATCCTAAAGGCAGCTGTCTCGTGAAATAGTAATTTAACGTCCAACTATCAAGCAGGGACAGACAAATCTGTCAACTTCGGTTTTTAGTTCTTCTTCCTTTATGAATGGTTTGTTTCAACCCATTTTGGAATCAGAAAATAAAAAAGTTGTACATATTTTTCGTAAAAAATAGCTCTTGCTGAATCATTAGGCATATCGCAATATGGGTGCAGCCCAAGAACAGTTCGGCATAGAATTCCAATTATCCTGCAAGATCATTAAATGTCAAGGATTCTCCCTTCACAGGAAGACAGATGTAACAGATTAAGAGAGTTGGAAGGGACTTTATAGGTCATCTAGTCCAGACCCTATACCATTTCTGACAAATGGCAGTCCAATCTTTTCTTGAAAGTCTCAAGTGATGAAGCTCCCACAACTTCCGAAGTCAACTTCTGTTCCATTGGTTGATTGTTCTCACTGACAGAAAGTTCATCCTCATTTCTAGGTTGAATCTCTCCTTGGTCAGTTTCCATCCATTATTCCTTGTCTGGCCTTCAGGTGCTTTGGAAAACAGCTTGACCCCTTCCTCTGGCAGCCCCTCAAGTATTGGAAGATGGCTATCATGTCTCCCCTTGGTCCTTCTCTCACTAGACTAGCTATACCCAGTTTCTGTAACTGTTCATCGTATGTTTTAGCCTCCAGCCCCCTAATCATCCTAGTTGCTCTCCTCTGCACTTTTTCTAGCGTCTCAATATCTTTTTTATAGTGTGGTGACCAAAACTGGATGCAGTACTCTAGGTGTGGTCTTACTAGGGCTTGATAGAGTGGTATTAGTACCTCACTTGATCTTGATTGTATCCCTCTGTTAATGCAATTTAGGATTGCATTAGCTTTTTTAGTTGCCGCTGCACACTGCTGGCTCATATTTAGCTGATTGTCCACTAAGACTCCAAGATCCCTCTCACAGTCACTGCTATCAAGCCTGGTTTCTCCCAGTTTATATGTGTGCTTTTGGTTTTCTTACCTAAGTGTAAGACTTTACTTTTATCTACATTGAATTTCATTTTGTTAGATAAGACTGCACCAACATCTCCACATGAGTGTTTGTATTAGGAATTACAATAGAGCAGGAAGGGACCCTGGAGGTATTCTAATTCAACTCCTTGCTCCTTGACCTTATACCATTTCAAACAAGTGGTTGTCCAGTAACTTCTTAAAAACTTCCAGTGATGAAGCACCCACAACTTCTGAAGGCAAATTCTGTTCCGCTGGTTACTTGTTCTCACTATTAGGAAGTTTCTCCTTAATTCCAGTTTGCTTCTCTCCTTGATTAGTTTCCATCCATTGTTTCTTATCTTGCTTTCTCACAGTTTGGAGAATAGGTTCACCCTTTCTTCTTTGTGACAGCTCCTCAAATACTGGAACACTGTTCCATTAGTATAGAGAAAAGAAGGACAAGGGGTGATATAATAACACTGTTATTATGTCACCCCTTGTCCTTCTTTTCTCTATACTAATCATACCCAACTGCTGCAACCAGTGGTGAAATGTAAAATTTGTTACTACCGGTTCTGTGGGCTTGGGGGGGTGTGTTAATGTGACTGAGTGGGCGTGGCCAACTTTTTAAAAAACTTTTAAAACCATTTTTTCTACAACCTCTTTGACTAAAGAGATTGTAGAAAAAAATGCTTTTAAAAGCCTTTGAGGATCTGAGCCACATGATCATCAGAGGCTTTTTTTTTAACTTTTAAAAGCATTTTTTCAGTTGTAGGAAAAATGCTTTTAAATTTTTTAAAAAAAGCTTCTGATGATTGCGCGGCTCAGCTGAGCATGGTGGCAGAGGGGGGCAGGGATTTTTGCTACCGGTTCTCCGAACTACCCACTGCCATCGCTACCGGATTGGGCGATCCGGTCTGAACCAGGATTATTTCATCCCTGCCTGCAACCCTTCTTCATATCTTTTAGTTTCCAGGCCCTTAATCATCTTAGTTGCTCTTCTCTGCACTTTTTCCAAAGTTCAACAGTGCTTTAACAATTGTTGGGCAGGGAAGATCAAAGTGGATGAGGTAAGAGTTCAAAGTAGTTCAGGCCATATTAAACATGCTGATAAGATCAAGATCTTCCTAGGTTTTAGCGGAAGTGGTTCTGGACTTTTTCTTTTCTCCCCCCAAACAATAATACAGTAAGTTTATTTTAGGGTATACACTGCAAATAGTTTCCATCTCAGGATAATTAAAAACAAAGCTATTGATTTGGGGAAGTATACGCAGTTGGAAATAACTTTAAGGCTTTTCAGTGGGCCAAGTTTTTCTTTTGATAATCTTCTGCCTCCTGACTTGTATGTTACAAACAATTAAGGTTTATGTACTGATTATACATGTCTAAGGTACAAATCCTATTTCTTGTAAGTAAAAGTGACCTTCAATGAACTTTGATGAACTTTTGAAAATTGGGTTGCCTTGGTGTTCACTCAGTTATTACCATATAATAAAATTATATGGTAATAACTGAGTAACATTAAATATAACATTAAATGTTGATAGTATCAACATTAAATTAACTTATTTAATGTTGATACTATCAAAGAAGATTACTCTAAACTTTGCCCCCATTTCTGAATTCTTTCTCCCCTCATTCAGCTAAAGTTCAAATTCATACCTATAATTTGCATTCATCACAGTCCTCTGTGAATCCGGTTTAATGTTGGGTTTGTCAAGCTCAATTATGTTTTGATTCAAAATAGAAGATGGCTAGTGTTACTTTAAAGTATTTAAATTTCCTAGTCTCCGTAAATTAATTTCATTAACTAGAAATTACAATGGCACTACCAACAAATAAAAAGCTGCACTATTTAGCAATGTCTTAAATTAATTGTATGAAAATATATAAGAAACTCAACTTGAAGATTAGGCAGGAATAAAAGCCCCATTTGAAAAGTTACATACTGTATACTTCTTGGTAAACATTACGTTGCTAAGTGCAAAACCTCAGACAAAATCTTGTCAAAATTTCAATCCAACAGTTTACCAGATGTACGGTAAAATGTGCAGAAGGGAGGAAGAGAGATGAGTTTTCACCAGAAGTTTAACAAAAGCATGTTGGGATTAGTGCAGAATACAAAATCTGTGAAATGAATTGTGCCTTCACTTCGGGGAGTTAGTCTCTTGTTTAACTGATATTATGTGAGGTAGACCAGCTAAGGCTTCGAGTAGATTATGGGAAGAGAGATCTGGTAAATAAACTTGACTTTCGCAATCAACATTATCCTGCAAACCAGTCAGTCAGTATTATGCATCTGTTCTGGGTATCTGATTGTTCTGACTGGGATGGTCAAGCCGGAAGGCAAGGTTTGAAGGGCCAGTGAAACAGAACTACTCATTCATTTGATGATGGATGCACAGATGTTTTCCTCCCTTAGGGAGGATGGAGGGAGGAGGGAAGAACAAAAGAGATAATAGCATACCATGTCAGCAGCTTTCCCCAGGAACTGCAAAAGTGATTCGCTATTATCAGGGGAGACAGAGAGATAATGGATTTGGAAGCTTCGCTCCACACACAGGAAGTGGAGTCCTGGGAATGCTAGCAGAAAGAGAGGAGAGAAGCAAAAGAATATTATCGGCAATGTTTCTGGAAGCAGAGAGGAACAATAGGCGCATATGAGCTTAGCATTCCGCTTTTAGACAAACTTTGGCTTCTTTTGGATGAGATGAATATGAAATGGGAGAAGCAGGAGGGATTGGGTTGCCTGTCTTCCAAGATTTACAAGCTAGGGCAGGCTGCTAAACACCTTTCTTACAGATATCTGAGGTAAATACGGGACTGCTACTCATGTGATTCGTAAGACTTATTGAACCTTAGCCGAAATGCAGGCCTAAAAGTGTTCACCTCATGATGGCAGATTGCCTTTCTGAACCTAGAAATATCCACATCTATAGTCTAGCACATGAGGAAAACTGCTACTTCCTATATTAGGCAGAGTCAACTGACACGGAAATATTTAAAAAAATGAAATGAAAAACAGTAAATATACTCTAATTCCCATTTCAATGCAATAGTTAAAAAGTTCCAGCAGAGAGAAATGAAGTATCATCTAAAACTGAAAAGGAAAAAGAAAAGAATGGAGAACTAAAAATTAGCAGATGCTAATTTTGCAGGGAGGTCAAAAAAAGTCAAAATGATGTCTGACTATACAGTTGAGGCCCAGTCCTTTTTTTTTTTTAACAAATGTCATGGCATAGGTTAAAAAAAGTAGTGGGGCTATAATTACACAACTGTGGTCAACATCCTGACATTTTTTAATTCTACCTTAGAATTGCTTTCTTCTTCCCTCCCTCCCTCCCTCCCTCCTTTCCCACTCCCTCCCTCCCTCCCTCCTTCCTCCCTCCCTTCCTACTCACTCACTTCTTCCCTTCCTTCCTTGCTTCCTCCCTCCCCCTCCCTCCACACTTCCTTCCTTCCTCCTTCCTTCCTTCCCACTCACTCACTCACTCCTTCCCTCCCTCCCACCCTCCCTTGCTTGCTTCCTTGCTTCCTCCTACTTTCCTTCCTCTCTCTTTTCCCACTGACTCCCTCCCTCCCTCCCTCCCTCTGTAAGTAAGTAACTTTAAAACCATAAAGAGTTTTAAGGGAATAACAACAAAGACATGAATAGCATGGTTGGAACAATAACAATCAATGGGAAATGGCAGAATAAAATAGGTTTCAATGAGAAAAGATTGTAAAATGGGGCAAAATTCACGTAACAACTGTCTTGTTTAGCAGTGGAAATTTTGGACTCAATTATGGTTGTAAGTTGAGGATTACCTTTATTAACAGATGGAAGGTTAAGGAGACTAGACAAATTCATCTCACAGTTGGCTTCAGAAGGGTATTGAATAGATATCAAAGTAGGAAACACATCAATCCGTTATCTTCCAGATATTATTTATAATACATATTTAGGAGGACTATCATATCTGGGCTGCAGAAAATCCAGATAATTCCTTAGATGGCAGCAAAGATATACAGAAAATTCCAGCTTATTCCCTGCAGTCTAGTGGTCCTCTGGATTTTTGCATTGCAGATCTGGGTTACGCCAACAGTTAGCATAGCCAAGGCATGGATTCAGGGAGATACTCATTTGGCAGGTCCAGATGTTTCATTTGTTTTAAGGAATGGTCTTGCAAGTGAGGAAGGAAGACTGAATTCGTTGCAGATGTTCAGGTTCTAAATTTAAACAGATAAAGAAGTCCTTATCCAGTTCAAGTAATGTAGGATAGCCTGACTGGTATATATAGCTCAGTCCTCTAAGAAAGGAAATCCCCAAGAGACAGGAGAATGGAGGGAAGCTGCCATTGCTACACAACATTTATTGTCTAAATGAATTACATGAATAAATGAATGAGAGCCAGTTTGTTCCAGACAACTAGTAACAATAGCACTTAGATTTATATACCACTTCACAGTGCTTCATGGCCCTCTCTAAGCAGTTTATAGAGTCAGCCTATTGCCCCCAACAATCTGGGTCCTCATTTTATCCAACTCAGAAGGATGGAAGGCTGAGTCAACCTTGAGCCTAGTGAGACTTAAAAAAAAAAAGGAAAGCCTCCCAATCAGGCAAGTCAGCTGGGATCGTCAGAGGCTTTTAAAAGCATTTTTTTACAACCTCTTCAGCCGAAGAGGTTGTAGAAAAAAAAGTTTTAAAAGTAAAAAAAAAAAGTTGGCCATGCCCACTCAGTCATATTATCCCCCCACCACCAAGTCACGCCCACAGAACCAGTAGTAACAAAATTTACATTTCACCACTGATTTTAATCCATTTTTGTACCTTTCCACGTGGCCACACAGAGGGGAAATGATCACAAAGATGCTTAGAGAAGCAGTGGTTGTCTCAGTTATACTTGTCAGAAGGAATAGTTTACCTCATGTAGGTCTTTCGCATGACAGAGGAAAAGCTGGTTGACCTCAGCTTTGTTTAGCTTCAAACAAAATTAGATCACTTTGGGTTAAATTTCATTAACCAGGGTTAATTGTTGGGGTCATTGAAGTGGGTTTTCCTGACCATATCATATTTTAACTCTCCCTAACCTCTGATTCAGATTAGAATATTATGCAAACTGGACTTTTAAATATAACACGGGGAATGGTGCAATATATACTAGTAGTCATGCTTCAAGTCCCTGTTCCCCATTTTTCATAGCTTAACAACAAATGCTTTTCTAAAAGGATTTAATATTGTTCTCATATTGGCCTATTGGTTTGGTAGCTCTTATACTTTATTTACACCTTAGGTCATTAAGAAGGTAAAGGAAACAATATTTTCCTAATAACAGAGTTATTTTGAACCTTGACAGCATTTGTTTAATGAAGGAAAGAAATTATTTGCTGCATAGTTCTTGATAGTTTGCTATCCAGGGGACCAGAATATAATTCTAGATTTTTGGGGGTTTTACAAACCGCATCTGCTGATTTATTAGGACTGTTTTCCTTGACCTGGTTTTCTCCAGAGGTGGAAGTTTTAAATTCGGGATTTTGAAAGTAGAAGGCTCCAGAAAATATCTGGAAAACACCTAAGCGAAGAAACCAAGTTTAACCCTTTTCTCAATTTACAGAGTATTATTTTACATTGAGAGTCAGTTTGGGGTAGAGGTTAGGGCAGTGGTGGAATTCAAAACTTTTTACTACGGGTTCTGTGGGCGTGGCTTGGTGGGTATGGCAGGGGAAGGATACTGCAAAAACTCCATTCCCACCCCATTCTGGGGCCAGCCAGAGGTGGTATTTGTTGGTTCTCCAAACTACTCAAAATTTCCACTACTGGTTCTGCAGAACCTGTCAGAACCTGATGAATAGCTCTCCGGGTTAGGGCATTAGACTAAAAACTGGGAGACTATGAGTTATAGTCCCACCTTAGGCACAAAGCCAGATGGTGGCTTTTTCAAAGCCCTAGGAAAGAGGCAATGGCAAACCACTTCTGATAAGCTTGGCCAAGAAAACCTCAGAGTCATCTCCTGGCAGTCTCCAAGAATCAGACACAATTGAATGAAAAGAAAGAAAATTACAGTAATATATGGGCAATTTATGGTCTATATTTTGTCCAGAATCCTCCCCTAACAGTGGTTACTAGAAGAGTGTAAGAAACTACTACATTATTTTTTTTAAAAAAAATAATGGAGTATTTTTTTAAAAAAAACATCCATTTATTTTAAGGACCGTGGTGGTGCAGTGGTTAGAATGCAGTATTGCAGGCTAATTCTGTTGACTGTTAAAAGTTCGATCCTAACCAGCTCAAGCTTGACTCAGTCTTCCATTTTTCCTAGGTCAGTAAAATAAGGATCCAGATTGTTAGGGGAAATATGCTGACTCTGTAAATTGCTTAGAGAGTGCTGTAAAACATTGTGAAAATATCTACAGACCCCTCACATCCTGGACATAAATTGTTTCAACTTCTACCCTCAAAACGATGCTATAGGGCACTGCACACCAGAACAACTAGACACAAGGACAGTTTTTTCCCCCAAATGCCATTATCCTGCTAAACAACCAATTCCCACAAAACTGTCAAATTATTTACCAAGACTGTATTACTGTTATTATTATTCTCACCCTTCCTATTACCTATCTCCTCCTACCTATGACTCTAACCATGTTGCTTGTATTTTTATGATTTATAATGTTTTATTTGTTTCATAGTATGATTTGATTCCTTATTAGTAACCTATGACTATCACTACATGTTGTATCTTATGATTCTTGATGAATGTTTTTTTTTTCCTTTTATAGAGCATATACACCAAAGACCAATTCCTTGTGTGTCCAATCACACTTGGCCAATAAAGAATTCTATTCTATTCTATTGCTAATTTTTAGTGAGAAATTAAATAAAACATTCTGTTTCCATTTCCTTGCATTTCCATTTGTGTATTCTCTAATTTAAAAATGGAGGTCTACAAAAAGTTGTCTGTTCCTTTCTTTCTTTCTTTCTTTTTTTTTTCCCATGACTGAGTCTGGATACTGAAAGGAAGACTGTTGACATAAGTTGGCATTGACCTTCTAACTGAAAAAGTCACATTAGAAAGGTGGCTTAATGAAGTTTGCCTAGAAGCAGCGTGAGATAACAGTCATGCAATATTGAACAGGCGTCCTCTGAACCTGGGTAAGCATTTGCTCCAGCTAGAGAGTAAAATCCTATGCTTTTTTTTTTTTAAGAAAAAAATTGGTTCTATGTAACACCTGGCCGATGAATAGACCTTTCAGCTGGTAATTAAGATACTTTAGGAGAAGCAGCAGGATTTCAGTAGTGGGGTTATGAAGTGGTGCTCTTAAAATCAATTATCACCAGCAGCTTCCACCTGCCACAACATGGCTTCCTTTGAGTTTCCTTATTGTGTTGTTTAAAAAATTGGATTCTTTTTCTTCTTCTTAAACTGGATTTTCACTGAATTACACCAGGCAAATTTTTACTGGATTTGAAGGAGAACCTTCTTCCAATGCAGCTACTCGATATCACATTACAAGTTTTCAAAATAAATCTAGTTTGTAAGCCAATGAATAATGAGGCATTTAAAGGAAATTGTGACTGCCCCCCCCCCAGCTCCCCAAATTCTTTTCCCATGTCCAAAGAACTTAGCATTCGGCGACAACTCTAAAGGGATTTATTTAAGCCTCAAATAAGTATTTTTAGAGTCTTAATTAGAGGAAGTGTTTGAGCTGTTGGATTCAGATGCCAAAAAAAAAGGGGGGGGGGATTCGTTTGGGACCAGAACGAAATCTTTCCTGTTCTCAAATTAGCCCATTCAAAATACTTTGAAAAGAATGGAAATTGGGAGAACTGTAAAAAAAAAATCATGCTTATTTTATGTTGAAACTTGTACTGGAGTATTGTTATCATGGCCTAAGGAGGCTGAATGATTTCAGCAATAACTCATTGTTCTGATACTTTTAAACAAACCACTAAGTGGTAGGTGTACTACTCTGTGGGGAAAAAAAATATTTGCTGCCTTTTGGATTTCTGAATCTTTGCCACTAATATTATCACTGCTTCCTGTGGTTCCTCCAGATTTTTTTTAAAAAAGGACTTTGAACAAATAACACTAAATCTTGAGCTCCGTTCCGTTTATTTCATAAACAATAACATTCGATTTGTGCCAGTCAGAAAAGTAACTATCTTCTTGTTCAGTTAATTCAATTATAATAGAATAAGAGTTGGAAGGGATCTTGGAGGTCTTCTAGTCCAACCCCCTGCTTAGGGAGGAAACCCTACACCACTTCAAACAAATGGTTATCCAACATCTTCTTAAAAACTTCCAGTATTGGAGCATTCACAACTTCTGGAGGCAAGTTGTTCCACTGGTTAATTGTTCTAACTCTCAGGACATTTCTCCTTAGTTCTAAGTTTCTTCTCTCCTTGTTTAGTTTCCATCCATTGCTTCTTGTCCTACCCTCAGGTGCTTTGGAGAATAACTTGACTCCCTCTTCTTTGTGGCATTCCCTGAGATATTTGAACACTGCTATCATGTCACCCGTAGTCAGTAGTGGGTTTCAAAATTTTTTACTATCAGTTCTGTGGGTGTGGCTTGGTTGGTGTGGCATGGCATGGTGGGCATGGCTTGGGAAGGTTACTGCAAAATCCCCATTTCCTCCCAATCAGATGGGACTTGGGAGGCAGAGAATAGATGGGGGCAGGGCCAGTCAGAATTTTTACTACCGGTTCTCCGAACTACTCAAAATTTCCACTACCGGTTCTCCAGAGCTGGCTAGAACCTGCTAAAACCCATCTCTGCCCCTAGTCCTTCTTTTCATCAAACTAGATATACCCAGTTCCTGCAACCGTTCTTCATATGTTTTAACCTCCAGTCCCCTAATCATCTTTGTTGCTCTTCTCTGCACTCTTTCTAGAGTCTCAACATATTTTTCACATCGTGGCGACCAAAACTGAATGTAGAATTCCAAGTGTGGCCCAATTAAAAGAATAACTAAGGCCAATTGTGTAAGTAATTTGTTAGACAGGGGTGATTTTGGTCAGCCTTGAATACATTTCTCAGGCTCTATTAATTTATTTATCACATTCACATAGCCACCAATCTCACAAAAAGCAACTCTGAGCAGGGTATCTCCCTTTCTCACAGTGAAGTTGTCACCAGACAAGATTCAAGTGGGATATCATACATTTCTTTATTTTATATAACCATTTGTTCAGTGACCATTCAACATTGCAGCATCCTCATGATCAAAAAATCATAAGCTTGGCAACTTCGAGTCATGTGACCACATTTTGCAAACTTCTAACAAGCAAAATAAAAGGGATGTGGTATCGATCGAAAAGTCAGCAGTTCAGCGGTTTGAATCCCTAGTGCCACGTAATGGGATGAGCTCCCATTACTTGTCCCAGCTTCTGCCAACCTAGCAGTTCGAAAGCATGTAAAAAATGCAAGTAGAAAAATAAGGATCACCTTTGGTGGGGAGGTAACAGCGTTCCATGTGCCTTTCACGTTTAGTGATGCCGGCCAAATGACTACGGAGATGTCTTTGGACTGCGCTGGCTCTTTGGCTTTGAAACAGAGATGAGCACTGCCCCCTAGAGTCTGGAACAACTAGCACATACCTTTACCTTCTTAACAAGAAAAATCTTTGGGGACACCAGATTCACTTAACAATCGTGTTACTAACTTCACTACTGAAGTAATTCATTTAATAACTGTGGCATGAAAGATTGCAAAATGGGACAAATTTCACTCAACAGAACTACCTGTTATGTTAGTAATTTGCAACTACCTGTACTTGCAAATTACTAACATAATAGGAGCCGTGGTGGTGCAATGGTTAGAATGCAGCACTGCAAGCTACTTCTGCTGACTGCTGTCTGACTGCAATTTGGCAGTTCATAATCTCACCAGGCCCAAGGTTGACTCAGCCTTCCATCCTTCCAAGGTGGGCAAAATGTGGACCCAGATTGTTGGGACCAATATGCTGATTCTGTAAACCACTTAGAGAAGGCTGTAAAGCACTGTGAAGTGGTATATAAGCCTAAATGCTATTGCTGTAACAGAAACTTTGAAGCAGCCTAGGAAAAGCAAGGCTTCATAGCAGGATCTTCAAAGCATTCCGGTAAAGGCAAGAGAATCATTCAGACTTTGTATTCCAGAATTGAGACATCCAAAACATCATTCACCAGGTTGCTTCCACAGGTAAGACAAATTGATTTGGATGGGCAACAGTGACATCAAGTATGATCCCCAAAAAATTATCTAAAACATCATTAGTTTCCCCAGCTGCTTAGAAAAAATTACGAAAAGCATTTCAAATGTTCTAGGGGTCTTGTAACCCAGAAATTCTTGGGCCACTAGCAAATCTTTTCTAAGCCATTCAGAATTATTCCAAGAATACAGTATAAAGTTATCCAGGAAATCATTTCATCCCAGTAATGAATAAATTCAGTGTGATTTTTTAAGAAGAGATTGGACAACTATTTGTCTGAAACAGTAAAAGGTTTCGTGCCTGAGCAAGGGGTTGGACTAGAAGACCTCCAAGGTCCCTTCCAACTCTGTTATTCTGTTATCTTGTCCTGGAATTCATTATTGGAATGTATTTCTATGTAACAACCACAGTAGTATTCAGCCAGTAGATGGCAGTATTTACAAGTTTAGATCTATGGTCTATACCAGGGGTCAGAAACCTGCAGCTCTGGAGCTGCATGTGGCTCTTTTACCCCTCTGCTGCATCTCCCTGTCACTCAAAATATGTGTCACAACCACCAATGTGTGACATCCACTGGCATGCTTTTTATTGAGCTTTTCAATCCCTGGTAGCCCAACCATAAATCCAAGAAAAGAAAAGTTTCAGAAGAAAACAGAACATTTAATTCAACTACATATGCTACTTTTGTGGCCGCTCAAGAAATAGCCAGACATGGGAAGGATTTTGTGGCTGCCGGTGTTTTCTTTTCTGTGGGAAATGGCTCCAAATGGCTCTTTGAGTGTTTAAGGTTGCAGACCCTGATATATACTTTGTAGAACTTTTGTTCTAAGTAGAGTTTCTTGTTTCCTGTTGCAGGTAAATAGTTGAGCAGTAAAGCACATGGTGACTGTACTCTTTGTTTGCTCTGTGTGGTGCTTTATATAAACAGAATTTCTAACACATGGGGATCTGCAAGGATCTTTCACTTTACAGAAATCAGCATTCCTAACAAGCAGAAAACAAGCATGACATTTCGTAAGAGACTCCTGCCAACTACTAAGCATTAAGGTGGCAGTGTCATACCTTGAGAATTCTTTGCTACATCAGGACTTGTCATAATTGAAGGAAGAATGAAATGAATTTTGTGTGGAATTTTCTAAGAGTTCTTTAAGACAAAATCAGACCATTTGTTCTTAAACTGAAATGTGAATTATTGCAAAAGCGAGAATATAATCCCAAATATGCAAAGAAATCTATGAGAGCATTAATGAAAAATAGTGCTCTAACTCAATAATTAAATCCTATAAGTAAAACCACTGAGAAGTCCAAAGTAACAGCAGGATAATATTACATTTCAGCAAAGACCATTGCTTCGGTACAATTAAAACACATAGTTTTCCATCAAAATATCAGGAATAGAGCATGACAGAAATAGATAATGTGTTGGCCAACTGACTGATTGACTTGTTCAGGAAGTGTATGTTAAAGTTGTATCCTGGCTTATAATTGTTAAGAAACAGATGAAGATTCTGTAGGAGCATTCACATTAAGCCTTATCTTCTCAATGGCTCTTCTTTCAACAAAGCATTTATGTATAGTGGAGTCAGTCTCCAACTGACACTTAAAAAGCACTAAAGAGTAAAAACCAAGAATTGATGGGCTAAACATGATTAAGCACTTCATCCATAACTTCAGGCTCCACTAATGGAAAGCTATTGGTAAAACTGGGTGAACAAGTATTCTGGTTATCTTCCACAATAGAGATGGCCAAGTAATTAGGAAACTGCTTTCTAAATGTCTTGCATGTCAGCATTTGACTGCATTGCTGTCAAATCTACAAACATTAATGGCATGCTTTAAATCCAAATATATCCTTCTTACCTCATTTCTCTGTGATTGAAATTTAATAACCGTTCTATTGATCAGCTGGAAGAGTTTCCACATTCACTTGCTAAGGTCACTTACAATATAACTGTCAATGTTCCAACTGGCAAATCCAACCAAAGCAAGCATGATCGAGATGATCCAATCTCTGAATGCAAACTTTAGCTGGGTTTGTCAGTCAGAATATTGACATTAAACCAGATCTGATTCTGTTGCAACCATTATTGCTTCTCAGCTTGACAACAAACAAGGGGGGGAGGGGAGGTGAAGATGGAATATAGGCTCCAGACATCAAGAAGATGAGTGCGAGAGCCATGGATACTTTAGCAGGTGTTTGCCAAAGCCAAATACTTTTTCTCATAACAATATAATGAGACTCAATTGGACAATGTGACCTGCACTAATGGAGTGGGGGGGAGAATCATATACTTTAATTATGTGAGTTTGCGTGGGAATTAGATCTGGTTTTTCCCTAATAAGTGCCAAAATGATGTACCCAGTAAAGTACTCTGCATTCCGAGGTTGGATTCTCTCGATCTTGCTTGCTTTGGTTGGGTTCATCAGTCGGAATGTTGACTCAGCTAAATTTTTCCCTTCTCTTTGGCCATTACCTGTTTCAATCAGTTAGCAAGGAAGAGAAGACCTGTTTTAGCCAATGATAATTCAAACTTCAAGAGATTGACCATCAAACCTTCTCAAGGTTTCCAATAGATAAGGAAGCATGTGGATGAAGTCTGAGTCTTCTTTTAATCAAGGCACCTGCTGTTCAGTCATCCACAGACATAAATATAAAAAGGCCTTGTGAATTCTGAACTATTGCAACAGAATTATTTTTGTTCCTAAAGCAGGCAGAAATGTGTGTGTGTGTGTGTGAAATATCTTACTCTGGTGGATCACTGAATTATTTTTAAGCTAATTTTAAATCACTGGCTTTTGAAAGATGGTTAAGAAAGAAGTACAGGAAAGAGACTACAACAAGATCAGTACTGATTAAGTTGTCTGATCCCATTTAGCTTGAGTGTTTCCCTTAAGAATCACAGTCAGTCTCTATAATCTAATGTCTTGCTAATCGTGCAAAGGTACTTCATAGATAATTTACTTACGTAATGAGTGTTAGATCTATTAGACTGCATCAAAACTGCAGAGTATTGGCCATTATGCAGTTGCTTATAAACTCCATTCTATCCTGTAGAATGCTTAAAAAAAAAGAAAGAATGTGACAATATTCATGCAAGCAAATTAATACATAGGTTACTTAATGAAAGCGTTACCCAGTGTTTATTTCAAATAGATCAATCCTTTGGTACAGGACTGCATCACATTAAAATATCCCAGAGGTGACAGAACAATATTAGATTTTGTTCCAAGGATAATTTAAAAAAATGTTATACATTAAAAAGGGTAACAAAACAGCACATTATATTGTAAATATTAATTTTAAAAATTCAAGTAAAAGTTTACATGATTTTCTTTTAATAAAAGCATTATAAGCAGGACTAATTAAATAACATATTTCAGAAGGTGATATTGATCAGAAATCTCTCACTGTGAGTTACAAGGCAGATTTCAGATTAGACTACAACCTATTACTAGTGCTAGTACCTATTCGTCCAATGTATACAGAGGATGTTTAAATGGCAGTGGTGTGGTATATCTTGTTCCAATTTTCTCTTTATACAGTTGTAAAAAAAAATCTGTAGGTTCTTGAAAATATGGAATATTGCACACCCTGCTACTTTAGCCTTGATGTACAATGGTCAACCCAATGAAATACCAATTAGAGACATAGCAACAAAATGGTTTGGAGGTTGTTGTTTTTTTCTTATGCATGGCTTGGACTGAAGATTAATAAACTAAAAACAAAAACAAAAACAAAAATCTGACTTTCTAATAAACTTATGAGCCTTTCTGGGTAGTATCACAGCAGAGTTGCTAGGAAGGTACCAGTGTAGAATATTTATTTGGCCAAATGTGATTAGACATACAAGGAATTTGTCTCATCTCAAATTCTCTCAAATCCTCATTATATATTCTTTAAGTCACCAAACTCCCAACTTTAGAGATGCCACAAAATAAATAGCAAACAAGCAAACTGAATTCAGTGAAAATTTCAGTCATGTATATACAGTATTTTCAGGGAGATTAACTCTGTTGAAGACCGCTGGGCTTAATCTAAGGCAACATACATAGTAGGGTGAAAGTTTCTTAGGATTCAAGTCAGAGGTGGGTTTTAGCAGCTTCTGACCAGTTCTGGAGAACTGGTACTGGAAATTCTGAGTAGTTTGGAGAACTGGTAAATACCACTTCTGACTAGCCCCACCCCCATCTATTCTCTGCCTCCCAGTTGATTGGGAGGAAATGGGGATTTTGCAGTATCCTTCCCCTGCCATGCTCACCAAGCCATGCCACGCCCATCAAGCCACACCCAAAGAACCGGTAGTAAAAAAATTTGAAACCCACCACTGATTCAAGTCACCTAACTTGTTTCTGGTGGCCCTTGTAGGATTATACAACGCATCGATATGTTGCAACTCAGTGGGCTGCACCTTTAATGACCTGTCTTTCCTCTGAACGACAATTTCATCACATGACAATGGTTTGTTTCAGCAGGAAAAAAAACATATAAAGAAGAATATTTGTAGCTCAGGGTTGAAATGAGGGATCCTTGATGTTCTCTGAGCTTGCTTGTTTTCTTGCAGATGTTTCATTGCCCAAACTAGGTAATATTATCCTAGTTTGGGTAATGAAACTTCTGCAAGAAAACAAGCAAGCTCAGAGAACATCAAGGACCCCTCAGGTAAAAAAAAAACAACAACATAATTATTGACATGATGATTGACCTGGTTGCAATGGAAGTTGACCTACCTCAACCAGGGTACATGGATTTCAATTCCCAGAATTTTCCAGTGAGAAATATTTGCCTGGATTTTTTTTTTCAGTGTCATTCAGGTATCCTGAGTGAAGATGTCTGGAAGCATGAGCTTTGTATGCCTGAAAAAATTGTGTTGTTGCAAATGCTCCATAACAAAATTTGCAGGTGATTTCTGAGTGTGTGTGTGTGTGTGATGTGTATGAGTTGCAGAGAGACAGAAATGAGAAGCTTTAAAAGAAAAAAGTATTCAAAATCTTGGCTGAAGGGGCATGTAATAACAGGCAGGTAATCATACCTGTTATCTCCTCAGGTACATGTGTCAGCTCAATGAAAAACCCAAGATTTGGAGACATATATATATGTCATACATATACATATGTGTGTGTATATATATATGCGCGCACACACACACACACAGACACACACACACAAACATACATACATAAGTGTTTTCCTATCGAGACACCTGGTCTACCTCAGCATGTGGGAGAGAGCATACTGCATTCCTTTCATATACATACATACATACATACATACATACATACATACAAATACACACATACACACATATACATATATATACATACACATTCATGTGTATTATATATACACAAGGAATGCAGTGGTTCAGTGGCTAAGACATTGAGCTTGTCTTAAGGTCGAAAGGTCGGCAGTTCAGCGATTCGAATCCCTAGTGCTGCGTAACAGGGTGAGTTCCCGTCACTTGTCCCAGCTTCTGCCAACTTAGCAGTTCGAAAGCAAAAAATCCAAGTAGAAAAATAGGGATCATCTTTGATGGGGAGTCCCATGCACCTTTGGCGTTTAGTCATGCCAGCCACATGACCATGGAGAAATCTTCAGACAGTGCTGGTTCATCGGCTTTGAAATGGAGATGAGCACAGCCCCCTGGAGTCAGGAACGACTAGCATGTTTGTGCGAGGGGAAACTTTACCTTTACTTTTACACACACACACACACACACACTCACAGTAGCACCTAAATTCTTTGACGAATTCATTAGCAGGAACTGAAAACCATTGGGCTGTAAATATAAATTTGCCGTGTATGATTTAATTGCAGTTATTTGCTTTGTTTTGTTTTTACACCTGCCAATAGGCATTTGACCTTATTAGGGATTATCAACTCTAACTCTTCATGTTGTTTCAATATTGCTCTTTCCTGACTCAATCTGCCTTGTCTTTGTTTGCTTTCAGAGATATGCTTTCATTTGCCCATCCCCCTGCTCGAGACTACTGCCTCTTGCAACTCGAATGAATGCCATGATGTCATGTTCTAGGGTGATTTAATTGACATACCTACACCTGAGGCATCAAAACTAATAGGATTAGATCATGCACTGCACAAATTATGCTTTGCATTGGGAGGACAAATAAGGAGATAATGCTGAAATGGTGCTAAAAAACCAGCTGCAGCTAGACAGAATAAATGCCTGAAAAACAATTTGAACACAGCAAATCTTCAGTTACATCAGAAATATTATTATCTATCTATGCATCATCTATCAGGTGTGTGCATAAGATGAAAACTCAAGAAGCTTAGGATATTTCGGATTGGCCTTTTTGCCTTGATTCTTTCCCTTTCCTGTTCTTTCAGGATTCCTATAGATGCTAAACACATCCAGATTCTCTAAATTAATGTTCATTTTCAAAATAATAATAGTAATAATAGTAATAGTAATAATAATAATAATAATAATAATAATAATAATAATAATAATAATAATGATGATGATGATGATGGCATGGCCAATATGTGAAAAGTATTGAATGCAAAGCTGACCAGAAACTAACTTGGAACTTGTTAAGATCAGGAGTACTGAAAAAAGAAACAGAAAGCTTTATTTTGGTAGCTCAAGAACAAGCCCTAGCCACAAACTGCATGGAGGCAAAAATTCAACATGTTACCAACAGCAAATGCCGCCTCTGCAATGAGAAAGATGAGACAGTTGACCACCTGATCAGTGGGTGCAGCAAAATTTCACAAACCGACTACCTACAATGCCATGACCGCGTTGCTAAGATCATTCACTGGAAATTGTGCCAGAAGTTTGGAATTGAGAACAGCAAAAAGCACTGGGAACATCAGGTTGAGAAAGTTCTAGAGAATGAGAAACTCAAGATCTTGTGGGACTTTAGGATTCAGACTGACAGGCACTTGGTCCACAACACACCTGACATAACAATAGTTGAAAAGAAAAAAGTAGGGTTCATTGACGTTGCAATACCTAGTGATGCACAGATTGAAGATAAGCAGCAAGAAAAAACCACAAAGTACCGGGACTTGCAAATTGAAGTTGAGCGACTGTGGAAAAAGAAATTGTGTGTTGTCCTGATTGCAACTGGAGCCCTTGGAGCAATACCCAAAGGGCTACCCCGCTATTTAGAAATTCTAAATTTACCGGACTTGAACATTTTAACTCTACAAAAAACCACTTTGCTCAGAACAGCTTACATCCTCCGACAATACCTTAACAGTTCCTAGGTCCTTGATTAGGACTCGAGCTGCTGAGCTATTAACCAGCCTCAAAGACTGTGAATCTCACTACAGATTAAATAATAATAATAATAATAATAATAATAATAATAATAATAATAATAATAATAGCAGCAACTCACTGAGATGGGGGAAAACAATTGTCTACTAATCAAGTAGAATTCTTCAATTTCAAGGCCAATGACTTGAGTCCTAAATGCCAATCCACTCTATCAGATGAGCTATAATTGCACTCAACAATGAACTAAAGGGCCATCATCAGTGAGCTGTTGGACAGCATTACTTGGTCTGTTGTGTGGATGTTTGGGTGGTTTAGGGATGGGGAATTGTGAGTGGGAGTGTGTTTGGGGATTGTTATGTGTGTTGGACCTTGTCTTTGGGTGTTAAGTGAACTTCGTTGTATGGGTATACTATGTACTAGGGAGCCTGGATAGCTCAACAGACTAAAAGCCTGTTATTAACATTCAGCTGTCTGCAATTATTGCAAGTTCGAATCTCACCAGGCTCAAGGTGGACTCAGCCTTCCATCCTTTCTAAGGTAGGTAAATTGAGGACCCAGTTTGTGGGGGCAATAAGCTGACTTTGTATAAAATATACAAAAGTAAGAAGGCTATTGCTTAACGCATTGTAAGCCGCCCTGAGTCTCCGGAGAAGGGCAGCATATAAATCTAATAATAATAAAAAAAATGACAATAAAGTTATTATTATCCTGAATCTAATTTAGTGTTATAAAGAAAGAAAAGAAATTCTAAGAACCTTCATAATAACATATGTAGGTTTACAAAACTATGTTTCTCCATAATTATCCCAGACACGCCTCATTCCCACATTTCAATGACAGCAACATTCAGTGAAGTTTCAAGAATGGTCTTTATAGGAACCAGACATGCCAGTGAAGACTAGATCCCAAGATGCATTGAAATCATGGGTTGCTGGAGTATTACTGAGAAGATCATGGAGTACAAGAACAACCCATCAATTCTGGGCCAAATAAAATTCAATAGCTTTCTTGAAGTAATGATGTTAAGTGAGGAAATTAAGGATAGAAAAACTGATTATGCTTGTTGCTTGCTATAGAGCAGGGGTGTCAAACTCAATTTCAATGACGGCTGCATCAGGGCTATGGTTGGGAGAGCTGTGGAGGTATGGCAGACTGGGTGGGTGTGGCCAACTGATGGGTGTGACTAGCTTGACACAACTCCCCAAATTGCTGGCATGTTTCCTCTTTGCACTGGGTAGGCCAGGCCAAAGCCA
Source organism: Masticophis lateralis (assembly GCA_030761175.1). Classification (NCBI taxonomy): domain Eukaryota; kingdom Metazoa; phylum Chordata; class Lepidosauria; order Squamata; family Colubridae; genus Masticophis; species Masticophis lateralis. Next base: position 113,273,166 of record JAUDYJ010000004.1, on the reverse strand, counting down.
CGTTGGCCTGATGTTTCTTCTTCGCATTGTTTAGACTGGGCTGAAGCGACGCGGGCCTTACATTTTCCAGGACGGCCCCATGGACCAAATCTGACAACATTATGGGCCAGATCCAGCCCATGGGCCTTGTGTTTGACACCCCTGCTATAGGTAAAGGTTCCCCTGCACATGTGGGCTAGTCATTTCTGAATCTAGGGGGCAGCGCTCATCTCCATTTCTAAGCCGATGAGCCAGCACTATCCAAAGACATCTCCTTGGTCATGTGGCTGGCATGACTAAACGCGAAAGGCACATGAAGCACTGTTACCTTCCCACCAAAAGTGGTCCCTATTTTTCTACCTGCATTTTTTACATGCTTTCGAAGTGCTAGTTTGGCAGAAGCTGGGACAAGTAACGGGAGCTCACCCGTTACATGGCGCTAGGGATTTGAACCGCTGAACTGCCGACCTTTCAATTGACAAGCTCACGTGTTTAAAAAAAGAGAGAAAGAAAACAGCCAAGTTGGATAGCAATTCAAAAATATTATTTCAATGTCAATGAAAGAGCTACAGATTTTACTGAAAGACAAAGGATTGTGACAGATTTCTCAAAGTAGTCAGAAGGAGTCATACCAAAAACATACAGACAAACACATAGGCAGGCAGACAAACAGACAGACAGACACAGAGAGCAAGGGAGACCTTTCTTTTTAATCTGGGTGATGCATTCCTGTCTTGCCTCCATGTACAACCCAAAATTGATCACAGAGATAAAGTGGGAAGAACTGGGAAAATCTATTAGTGATTAACTTTTTCCCGGCCTTTCAGAATGGGGCAAAGGAATTCGACATTGAATGGACTTGCCTTAGCCCTCCCCTGGTGTTCTTTCAGATAGCGGCCTCTTGTACCTAACATGCCTTTGAAAAATAAACACATGGCTGTTTTGTGGACTTAACCTAAGCGTTTAGCCCACTTTTCTGTCATTCATAACTAAAGGACCACCAGCAAACTTGGGTGCAACCTCTGGTCTTCATTAACCACATTGTCGTTTCTCCTCCCGAAAAAAGGAATGGGGGGAAAAAAGAAAAAGGAAAAAAAGGGAGAAAGTCTTCCCTTTTCTATTTTATTCTATGTCACTTCATGGGTTAAGTACTTGAGAAAATGGACAATTTTGAAGCAACAGATTACCCATTCATGGCTGGTTGGGTTTTTTTTTCCCCTCCCTGCCTTCCTCTCCACACTCTTGTGTTCCTTTCTTTGCTGTTTCAATGAAAGTTGGAGAAGAACAAAGAGATTTGGAAGAAAGTCAAGATAATCAGATTGAAATCGCCTTTGGTTCAGAAATGCAGGAGTTAAGTCTCCTAATTCGGGCTCTGAACTGTTCAGTAAATTGAGGGGAAGCAAAAAGGAACTTTCTTGAGGGGAGGTTTTTACATTTTCTGGGAAAGGAAAGCGATGCATTTTCAGGGAAGTCGCCTTCACTCTGTTTCCACAAGGCATCTTACCTGCAGGAGGAGTATTTTCCCCCCTCTGGTTGCACAACAAACACATCAGATGGAAAAAAAGAAATATAAGGGTTTCTGTAAAACTCATTCAAAATAGCCTGCCACTTTTTCATTCAACATGCCATCTACAGGTATTTTCCTGGAGAACCAGCAAATGAAGTTTAAATAAAATGATGTTTGATCCTTTCCCTAAAATTTAGCTTTGAGTATTTTAGATGGTGTATTGATGTATATGTGTACACACGTCCATATATACAAACTTTTGGGTTTGATCCAGAATAGAATAGAATAGAATAGAATAGAATAGAATAGAATAGAATAGAATAGAATAGAATAGAATAGAATAGAATAGAATAGAATAGAATAGAATAGAATTTTTTATTGGCCAAGTGTGATTGGACACACAAGGAATTTGTCTTGGTGCATATGTTCTCAGTGTACATAAAAGAAAAGATATGTTCATCAAGAATTATAAGGTACAACACTTAATGATAGTCATAGGGTACAAATAAGCAATCAGGAAACAATATCAATATAAATCATAAGGATACAAGCAACAAAATTACAGTCATAAGTGGAAGGAGATGGGTGGTGGGATTGATGAGAAGATTAATAGTAGTGCAGATTTAGTAAATAGTTTGACAGTGAGGGAATTATTTGTTTAGCAGAGTGATGGCATTTGGGGAAAAAAACTGTTTTTGTGTCAAGTTGTTCTGGTGTGCAGTTGTGTCAAGTTGTTCTGGTGTGCAGCGTCATTTTGAGGGTACGAGTTGAAACTGTTTATGTCCAGGATTCAAGGGGTCTGTAGATATTTTCACAGCCTCTTTTTGACTCATGCAGTATACAGTTCCTCAATGGAAGGCAAGTTGGTAGTAATTGTTTTTTTCTGCAGTTCTAATTATCCTCTGAAGTCTGTGTCTGTCTTGTTGGATTGCAAAACCAAACCAGACAGTTATAGAGATCCAGATGACAACTATATTGTCATGTTATATTTTCCCAAATTAAGTCAAGTTGTAAAAATTAGATGTGTGTGTGTGTGTGTGTGTGTGTGTGTGTGTGTGTGTGAGAGAGAGAGAGAGAGAGAGAGAGAGAGAGAGAGAGAGAGAGAGAGAGAGAGAGAGAGGAGCTCTTCAAAAATATAATAAAGTATGAAAAAAAAACAGTTAATGCCCCCTCTCTACTCACTACTTAACAGTGTTATTTTGATTTAGAATTGATCATAGTTGCTTTTTAAAGGAAAAGAAAAGTAATCCACAATTCCTCAACATATGCCACATCAAGTTTAATCCCAAATCTTGTTGATGCCATAGAACAAGATTGGAGAAAGTGTGTGATGCATACCATTGCCTGAATCATACCTCAAGTTCTACTCAGTAGTATTTTTGATCCAAAGCAACGTGAGTAAATTTTTACTCATCCGAGATGGCTGAACATTCATTAACAACATAGTTATTTTCCTCCATCCGTTAACTCCCATTCAGTAATGCAATTCCCACTATTGCACAAGGCTCTTCCATTCCTCTTCCAAGAATACAGAGGAAGGAAGAGGTGGGAGAGCCCCTTTGGGTGAAGGGAACTCTCTGTCAACTCCCTGCGAAGATTCAGTAATGTGTTTAAAATGATCTTTCCAAAAAATAAATAAATAAAATGAATTCCATAGTTGAACTATTAACATACAATCATGTACATGTAATTTTATTACAGATTATTCAAAGAAGCAGATGTTTCCAGGAATGTGGCTTTCCAATTGCTTTGGTATGCTTTATTTATATATTTATCCAATTTCCATAGCCACCCATCTCAACCATGTGAGTTGAGATTATCAGACTAGGCTTTGTCAATGAACTACTATCTCTACTCTATTATATTTAATTATCTCTTATATTTTATGTAATGTATATATGTGGCTCACTTGGTTTTAATCTTCATAATGATCCTACATTATGGATTAAAATAAAACAAGGGTTAGAGTTTGAATTGAAGCCTTCCTGGTTGATCTGGGATTTGAATGTAGTCTAATTGGTCAATGTCCAACTATGTTGGCTAGGTTTACATTTCTAAAAGAACAGCCTACATTCATAGAAATTAAGCAAGACAACCTGACAGAAATATGCAAGAATCATTCGCAAGGGGCTGAAACATTTTTTTAACATCCAGAACAAATGAACAAACAAAAAGAATCTTTGGAATTGGGTCAAGGAGTCACCTCCCTAATTTACTGGGTCATAAGCAGTGATGGGTTGCCCCCGGTTCGCACTGGTTCTATAGAACTGGTAGTAAAACCGATGGGAGGCTCCGCCCACTGACCCTGATGTCATCAAAATGCATCCGTGCATGTGCGGAAGCTTCTGTGCATGCGCAGGAGAGTGTACACATGTATGAGCAAAGCAAGAGGGCGCACACACATGAGCAAAGCAAGCAAGTGGGCGTGGACCCACTGCAAACCAACCCTGGTCATAAGAAGGAAGGAAAGGCCCAGCACAATCAGACTTGCCGTATTCTGTTATTATGGCCAGTCTTGATAAAAGCAATTTTGACTTCTTGATTGAGTATCTGGTCTGGTCTACTTACTGGGGCTGACAAAGGTATACAGTAGCTGCTGATAGAAATAGCTTCTAATTAACACTAATACATGTAGTATTAGCCACATGTAAAAGGAGCAGCCGGGAAGAGACAACTGTCATTTTTCTTGTTAAGATGGAGATGCAGCATTCCAAGGGACATTTGGGTGGTACAAATGCTCTGTCTTACGCATTGGCAAAAAAAATAAAATAAAATAATTTTTTTTAAAAAAAATCAGAACACCAAATACAAGCTGGGCGGATACAACCTCGTAGACAACCCTCACTCTATCAAGGACCTTGGAGTACTCATTTCAAACGATCTAGGTGCCAGAGCTCACTGTAACAGCATTGCCAAAAAAGCATTAAGAGTCGTTAATCTAATCTTGTGAAGCTTCTTCTCTGGTAATATTGTACTGCAAATTAGGGCATACCAAACCTTTGCTAGACCAATTCTGAAATACAGCTCATCTGTCTGGAACCTGCAATGCATATCGGATATTAATACAATTGAGCGAGTCCAGAGATATTTCACGAGAAGAGTCAGCCACTTCTCTGTTCACAACGGAATATCTTATGCCACCAGGCTTGAAATTTTGGGCTTAGACGACTTAGAACTATGCTGCCTTTGGTGTGACTTAAGCATAGTACACAAAATTATCTGCTACAATGTCTTACTTCTCAATGACTACTTCAGCTTTAACCGCAACAATACACAAGCACACAATACATACAAACTTAAGGTAAACCACTCCAAACTCGATTGCAGAAAATATGACTTCAGCAACAGGGTGGTCAGTGCCTGGAATACACTACCTGACTCTGTGATTTCATCCCCAAACCCCCAAAACTTTAACCTTAGACTGTCTACTGTTGACCTCACCCCATTCCTAAGAGGTCTGTAAGAGGCATGCATAAGTGCACCAACGTGCCTGCCAGTGGTGGGTTCCTCCCGGTTCCGCCGAGCCAGTAGCGGTGATGATATAACATCACTGAACTGGTTTTGCCCCCTGCCCCCTCACCCCCGCGTTATTCTTACCTTTTATTTGGCCCCACCCCCAATCAATTGCTGCCTCCTGAGTCCCAGCTGATGGGCTATAAGGAAAAAAACTGTTTAAACTCTTGCCGCGGGACTTCAAAGGGCTGCCCTACATCTGATAAGTGGTAAAAGGCAGTTTGGTGGTAGACTGGTGCCTCCAAAAACAAATGAGTAGACCGGTGCCTGCAAAAGTAAATGGGTAGACCAGTGCTTGCAAAAATACATGAGTAGGCCGGTGCCTGCAAAAATAAATGGGTAGACCAGTGCCTGCAAAAATAAATGGATAGACCAGTGCCTGCAAAGATAAATGAGTAGACCGGTACCTCTCTGCAAGCAGTTAAAAGCCTGGAAGACCAGTACCTCTGCTAAATCCTAAAGAATTGTCACATGACCATCAAGCTACACCCACAAAATAAGCCACGCCCATAGAACTGGTAGTAAAAAAATTTCGAACCCACCCCTGGTGCCTACCATCTCTGTCCTCCTGTCCCCATTTATTTGTATCCATTTCCTGTATTCATAATCTTCTTTATACTTATATCTGTTACCTTATACATGCTCGGCAAATAAATAAATAAATAAAATAAATTAATTTAAAAAATAAAATAAAAGTATTGATGCTGATGGGGAATAGCATCCAGAAACTGGGAAGAGGGGTACATTTGACATGAAAGTGAGAGAGAGAGAATAATTGCAATGAATACAATAGCAATCAACTATAGGGGCTCAGCTAATGTAATTATGTCTTACAAAATGTTGGCATGTAATTTAGATAATATTGAAATATTCTCAGATATAATGGTCAAGGAAAGATCAGAGGTAAAGTACTGTATAGATTCTGGAAAATATTTTTTTGTTTTGTTTTAATTTGTTACACTGGCTGCATTGGAGTGTCATGGTCCCCTGATACCAAATCTTAGAGAAACTGGCCTGTTTATCTGCTCCTTATTCCAACTATAATACTCTCTTCCTGTATGTTAGGCCCTACTGAGTATCCCTGAGTATCTATCGTCTGATAGAATTGGTCAAAATAGAATAGATTATTCTTTATTGGCCAAGTGTAATTAGACATACAAGGAATTTGTCTTTGGTGTATATGCTCTCAGTGTACATAAGGAGAATAAAATACATTCATCAAGAATAAAAAGATACAACACTTAGTGACAGTCAAGGTTACTAATAAGCTATCAAACCATACTAGGAAACAAATAAAAACCATATAAATTGAAAGATACAAGCAACATGGTTATAGTAATAAGTGGGAAGAGATAGATACTAGTAAGGAAGAGAAGAATAATAGTAATACTGTCTTAGTAAATTATTTGACAGTGTTGTGGGAATTAGTTGTTAAGTAGAGTGATGGCATTCGGGAAAAAACTGTTCTTGTGTCTAGTTGTTCTGGTGTGCAGTGCTCTATAGCGTTGTTTTGAGGGTAGAAGCTGAAACAATTTATGACCAGGTGTGTAGATATCCTGTCCAGAAAATATCTGTAGATATTTTCACAGCCCTCTTTTTGACTCGTGCAGTATACAGATCCTCAATGGAAGGCAGGTTGGTGGCAATTGTTTTTTCTGCAGTTCTAATTATCCGTTGAAGTCTGTGTCTGTCTTGTTGGGTTACAGAGCCAAACCAGACAGTTATGGATGTGCAGATGACAGACTCAAATCAAATGGTTTCTGTTTGAAATATACTGTAGAATTAACTGGTTGAGCATTGATAGAATTTCCCTTGAGAAGTGAACCCATGGTGATGGGAAAACGTCACACCACCGAGTAACATAATGGATTCAGCTGTGCCTGGGAAAATCCAAAGCCCCTTTCACAGTCCACTTGAGTCTTAGTGGTTCAACCCCATCATCTTTACTCACTCCAGCCCTCTTACGGGCAAATACAAAGGCCAACCCACTTTGCCAGAAAAGTTCCCAGTCCCATAACAAATAGAATTAATTATAGGGGTAAAAGACCTCTCTTTCTCCCTCTTCTGTCCCCCTCCCCAAATTATATCTTTTAACATTTAGGCCTTTTTTCCCTTCTTTTTCAACTCTTTTTCAATCATTTAACATTAACTTGAGTGACCCTGATCTGTAGTTAAGAGACAGAGATACTCCGATACAGCGCAAGTAGAAAAGAGGGAATGAAGCAAACCATTCCGTGAAATAACAAAATGATTCTGCGTCTCTAGCATAACATGGATTGTCTTGTTCCTATTGGTGTTTAAAAATAAGAATGTTCAATTGTTTAAGTAAATGACAAAACCCACAAAAGTAAGGTTAGATGAGCAAAGGCCCTTTAGCAATAAAGAGCGTTGCTCCACTCTTAAAACTTTGCATACTTAGGATGGCATAAAGCCTTTGTATATTCTTGTGTGTTACAAAGGGCGTGTTATTTGTGTATTTTTCATCAGAAATGAGCCACGGTTGAACTTTATGCCGTAATAAATGTCTTGGTTTTTTAAAAAAATGTTTTTGGATTGTTTTTGACTGAAATAGATTAACACCTGGAAAAAGTTAAATTAAACCGTAGAAGAGTTGAGACTAAGAGATAAAGTCGCCCTGGGGTTTTTGATACATTGAGAACTGTGAAGGATATATGAGGATTAACCATAGACAATTTATCATATTTCATGTGTCTGAGATATTTGTCTGAAAAGATTTCCTTTGATTATGACTATTTCTAAGGATTGTAGAGAATCCGGAGGGAAAAAGACTTGTACTGACAGTCAACTGATTGGTAGCTGGTTGGAAAGTGTGTGTGTGTGTGTGTGTGTGTGTGTGTGTGTGTGTGTGTGTGTTACTAGTTGTCTTGATTTGCTAAATAAGCAAAAGTTCTTTCAGTTGCCAGTTCTGCTACACCATTTCACCATGTTCATCTGAGGAGGGAAAAAGATATAAATGACTTGCTATAATCGATAGATTTTGTAGAAGTGTTCAATTACATATATAGGCCTATATCAGGGGTGGGTTCTAATTTTTTTTACTACCGGTTCTGTGGGTGTGGCTTATTTTGTGGGCATGGTTTGATGGTCATGTGACAAACAATTCTTTAGGATTTAGCACAGGTACTGGTCTACCAGGCTTTTAACTGCTTGCAGAGCCGTACCGGTCTACCCATTTGTTTTTGGAGTGCACTGGTCTACCACCACACTGCCTTTTACTGCTGATCAGCTGTAGGGCTGAAGCACCATGGAAAGAGTTTAAACAGTTTTTTGCCACTTTGCCACCACTGAGAACATCGGAAACTGCTTTCAGGCAGCTTGGCCTCAATTGCCAATCTACCACCACCGAGCGGTTTATAAGGAGCAGATCGGTTCTGGCCAATCAGTTGGGAGGCTTCTTGGCTTCTCAATTTAAAAGCTAAGGTGTCTTATTTTTTTCCTCTTCTTTGTCAAGTGAATCTTGATTTTTTCCTTCTAGCCGATCAGCTGGGACTCGGGAGGCAGCGAATAGATTGAGGGTGGGGCCAGGCAAAGGTAGTATTTACCGGTTCTCCGAACTACTTAAAATTTCCACTACCGGTTCTCAAGAGTAAAATGTTAACAATTTTCATAATTTTGGGATCCTCATAGCCAGTTTGCATGGCCTCCTGTCATTTGTAACCCCCAGAGATCCTCACAAAATTTCAGTGGTATGACTAACTTTAGAAAAATCAATGGCAGGTGAATATAGGAATACTTTACATGAAGTTTATTTTTTATTCTTTTATCATTTCAGACAGAATATAATTTGTTTTGTCAGTATTGCAATATTTGACACCGTATTTCCTTGGTTTAACCATTATGCTCTTGTGGAAAATATTCTATAATTTTAAAGCATCGCCCAACTACAATGGGAGAAAGAGTTAACATTGCACTACTCTTGTTGCAACACATGTAGGAAGTTTGTAATTGAATGATTTAGTTTTAAACTTCTTGGGTGAATTAACTTAGTTTGACGCTCTTTCCTACAGTTCAAATAAACACCCGTATTTAGGCATAAGTAATCTTGTGTATGTTTAATTCTCAATAAAGAGATCACAGTACCATATGTTGTTAGAACCATAGGTCTCGCTAGTAAATTGTAAAAGCAAAGAGTCAATATTTTCAGGGGGAAAATGCTTTAAATTAAACAAACAAAAACAAATTAAACAAACAATCTGATTTAGGTTACATAGTTATTCAAAAGACATGATGATAATTATATGGGTGGCCTGATTTTGCTGCCAAAAATTATATTATATGGATATTATATTCCAAGCAAGTGGCTTTCTTCCTTGTTCCATCTGCTTAAGACTGTTCATTATAATCATATGCTGCTTCTGCCTAAGAGTAATTAAGAGTTAATATAGACAACCTTGGCTGGTTTCAAAAAACTTAAACAAATTCCGATACTGGTTAGTACTTTGACACAACCACATAGCTTTCCTGGGAATAATCTGTAAGTCATTTGACATTGCCTTCCCTCAGTGCTGTGTTTTTCTTTTTCATTTGCAAGTCTCTTAATCTAGCACCAAGTACTAACCAGGCTAGTAATGGTTTAGTAGGACAAAGGCAGCATTCCCATTGCTCTTGTAGCATTTCATTAAATTGCACCAGTGGTGGGTTGCCCCCAGTTTGGACCAGTTCTATAGAACTTGTAGTAAAACCGGTGGGAAGCTCCACTCACCAACCCCACCAATCCGTCTGGACTACTGTAATGCTCTCTACATGGGGCTCCCCTTGAAGAGCATTCGGAGGCTCCAGAATGCTGGTCCAGAATGCAGCCGCGCGGGCGATTATGGGAGCGACTTGGGGCACCCATGTAACACCCTTCCTGAGCGAGCTGCACTGGCTTCTGGTTGGTGACCATCTTTAAAGCGCTCCATGGCTTAGGACCTGGGTACTTATGAGATTGCCTTCTACTGCCGATAGCCTCCCACCGGCCAATATGCTCCCACATAGAGGGACTCCTCAGGGTGCTGTTGGCCAAACAATGTCGACTGGTGGACCCCAGGGGGAGAGCCTTCTCTGTGGGGGCACCTGCCCTCTGGAATGAATTGCCCCGGAGATACGGATGATCCCTGATTTATGCACCTTTCGCCATGCTCTCAAGACGCTATTATTCCAACAAGCTGGGCTGGCCTAAACAGGAATTTTAATTGGGGTATACTTTTAATGATTAGGGCCAAATTGTCTAATATGTTTTTAAACTGCTTTTAAATTTTGTATTTGGCTTTGTTTTTACTGCTGGCTGTGCACCACCCTGAGTCCTCTGGGAGAAGGGCAGTATAAAAATTAAATAATAAATAAATAAATAAATAAATAAATAAATAAATAAATAAATAATAACCCCAATGTCATCAGAACGCTTCTGTGCATACACAGCCCCATTGCAAACTGGTAGTAAAGGTAAGTAGAACCCACCCCTGAATTGCATTCATTTTCAAAAAGTGCAAAGATTGCGGCTCATTGGCGTGATGCTGTTTTTGTCATTTTTGAAAACACATTGGAAGAAGGGTTCATTCACTTGTATTTTAATTATTATGTGGTCTGTCACACAGTCAGCCAGATGTTTAGACTGGATCTGGCATTTTTATCCACCGATCAAGATCTAGGATAGGCAGATGTGGATATTTGATGGTGTTACAGATATCATTGCAGGATGTAAGCTGTTTCGAGTAAAGCTGCCCTTTGCGATTGACTGATAGTGAATTTGTCAATGCCAATAGTGCTCCAGTTGTTTTAGGATTGCAGCCAAGTCACCTATTACTATTTTTTAAAAATTTGATTTATATGCCGCCCTTCTCCAGACACTCAGGGCGGCTTACAATGTGTTAAGCAATAGCCTTCATACTTTTGTATATTTTTAAAAAGTCAGCTTATTGCCCCCACAAACTGGGTCCTCAACCTTGAGCCTGGTGAGATTCGATCTTACTAATTGCAGACAGTTTGAGTTAAATTACAATGCATTAATCTGCTGAGCTATCCAGGCTCAGTACTATTGGTATTGTCTTTGTTTTCTTTTGCCACAGTCATTCTATTTCTATTTGCAGGTTTTTTTATCGTTCTGCTCCTGAGTCTCCTGAGCAGTAACTATACAGTAGAATTCAGAGCAGTAACTATTTTGAATTCTACTGTATAGTGCAATATTATGTTCTGCCCCAGCTACGGACCCCAAAGAACACAGCACACACAAATCCATACAAACCTTAATTTACTAATTAAAGACTATTAATGAGCTTTCTTAGCCGACAAGAATTGAAAGAATAATAACTCAGTTCTGAGGCACAGTATTTCAGGTAACCATAATCTCACTGTGGTTGGCAGAATGCCCAGAGGCAATTTGTAGGAAAACTGATAAGAGAGAAACCAAATCAAACATTTTCTGTAATCAAGATACGAAGGAAATTGAATGAAGTTGTTTCCTGCAAATTGCATCAGTCATCGTCCTTCCTTAAATAGGCTAAGGGAGTGAACAATTAGCCCCAAAGCTTACTCTCGGGGAGACCTCCTCCTGAGGAGCCACTCCTGCCTTTTCACAGCTCTGTGCGCTCATGCATCGAGAAGAACTCTTCTTCTTCTTCACTTATGGGAACTTCTGGAGGTTCTGAAGGCCCTGGCTGAATCCACGCCTCTGGCACCATATCTTCTCCAGCCTCCTCATTGTCCGACTCAAGTGCCAACTGCACAGGCTGCTGGCGCAGCACCACACCAGCCTCCTCGCTATTGGAATCAGCTACTAATTGCACAGGTCGCTGAAGGACCACAACATATTAATGCAATATCAGTGGTTTTCAATTTAATTGTGTAGAATGTGAAGGATGTGTGTTTTGGTTTTATTTTTTATAGTTTTCTTATGTATGATGTACATTGAAGATGGCATTTAATTTCATTGTACAAGGTGCAATGACAATAAAGTAAACTTAAACTTTGTTATCTTTTTCAGTTCCTTCTCTTCTCTTCTGTTGTCTCCAAGTACTGCCTCCACTATCTAGATGTCCTGTGTAGACCTTTCCAATTCTTCCAGTTCTATTTCTGTGAATACTTTATTTCATATTTTAAATCAATATTGATCTGCTAACCTTTGCTCTATTATTTCTGATTCTGGATATTCTTTCCAGAACAAGACCTTTTCAGATAAATTCTTTTTTGTTGGACTTGATTTATAGTAACATATTTATTTGTTTTCAGTCTTTGTATAATTGAAATGGGTAAACAATGTTTTCTTCCAGTAGTCTTACATCTGCTGGTCCTGACTGCTTAGTCAACCATCCTGAGTCCAGTAGTCCATTTGTCACCAGATGTCCAGGAACTCTAACTATTACCATTGTCCTTGTTAACCTAGGCAATGTCTGATCTGTTATGGGTTTTTGTAACTTACATCTCACTCAATTAACTATGGAAGATGACCTCTTTGTCTGGCTCTTCTGATGAGACCCTGTTTAGAATGGTTGAACCTCTGGCATAATTCTCATACTTCTCAGAACATGTAATCCCCGCAACCACATCAAGGCAATACCTCACTGAGAGATTATGATTATGATTTTACATTTTGTCCAGCCAGTAGGATCCAAGGGAAATAAATGTGGTAAGGGAGAAGCCCGTCTGTCTGTCTGTCTGTCTGTCTGTCTGTCTGTCTGTCTGTCTGTCTGTCTGTCATCTATCATCTATCACCTATCACCTATCAGTCATCCATCCATCCATCCGTCCATCCACCTTTTATCATCTATCACCCATCCGTCTATCTATCTATCTATCTATCTATCTATCTATCTATCTATCTATCTATCTATCTATCTATCTATCTCTTATCTATCCATCCCCAGGAGACTTTTATTTTATTTCAACAAATACTAGTTAAATCCATAGTAAAGTATTTTTTTCGGCACCACTGTTGCCTTAATGATCTGATATTCATTGCATCCAAAAGGCTAAGTATCTTGCATTTGTTTCAAATTCTTTGGTCTGAATGATCTACATAATATGTAGGTCTAATCTGTGGTTATAAGACACATCTAAAAATCTAAACATAGGAAATAAATGCTTTTATTAAATAAAACTTTTCATACAATAAGCATTATCATTACCTTCAAGTTGATTTTTGTGTGTGTGCATATCAGAAGCACTAAACTGCTTCCGTGGAGAAAGGATTTGCCCGTGATATCACTGTTGCATGGGGGAAGCCCAGTTGGGGGCTCCTTTTGTGTCCCCATGAAGTTGCCTATCAAAATTCATTAATCTAATTGCTTTAGAACTTTAGATCCGGAGCAAGTGATGAGAGCTCACCCCATCCATGGCAGCAACGGGTCTCAAACTTGAACTTGCTGATTGTCATGCCAATGTTCTAATTTCGTGAGCCACAGCACTTAAATCTTCAAGTTGATACTTTGACATTAAACTATAGTTTAGTCTGTATATTATTCTATTTCTATCCTGGCTAAAAATGCAGTAATCAACTTCTCAACAATTTTCAATTGTTAAAATTTCAGCAAAGTTTTAGACTCCAAGTTAAACTGTGGTTAACCATTTTAAGTTCACAATACCTGAAAACCCTTTTCCTTCTAAACACATCTGCCTATAAATTCATCTGACCTGACTTCAGAATGTTTAGAGTTGACATCAGTTTTCAGAATTCCAATCCAATCTAACCATTATGGAGAATTCTGGAAATTAGAATAGATATGATGCAGTGGTGGGATTCAATTTTTTTTTACTATCGGTTCTGTGGGTGTGGCATGGCTTGGTGGGCGTGGCTTGGTGGGCATAGCAGGGGAAGGATACATTAAAATCTCTATTCCCACCCCACTCCAAGGGAAGAATATTGTAAAATCTCTAGTCCCTCCCCACTCCAGGGGAAGGTTACTGCAAGATCCCCATTTTCTCCCGATTAGTGGGACTTGGAAGGCAGAGAATAGATGGGGGTGGGGCTAGTCAGAGGTGATATTTACTGGTTCTCCAAACCACTCAAACTTTCTGCTACTTTCTCCAGAACTGGTCAGAACCTTCTGAATACCACCTCTGATATGATAGGATATGATGATGCTAAAATGGTTAGCCACAGTTTAAATTGGACTCTAAAACTAAGCTGAAATAGAACAATTGACAGGCAACCTATGTACCGTATTTTTCGGAGCATAAGACGCTCCAGACTATAAGACACACCTACCTTTTTTGGTGAGGAAAACAAGAAAAAGAAATCTGCCTCTGCTTCTGCCTCGCAGCAATTTTGCCTCATTGCAGCAAACAGCAAATAGCCTGCTTTACTTTCATGTTTGCTTTCAGCATAGCTTGATTAGCACAAGGAAAAAAAAAATCTGCTCCAGCAATTTACCTTCTTGCAGCAAACAAAACAGCTGAGAGTCGGAAGGCCGATCCAATCAACTTGTGCTAATTAGGCTGTGCTGAAGCTGAAAGGAACTGTTTCTTCTTGCTGCTTGCTGCAAGGAGGTAAACTGCTGGGAGGCAGAGACCAAAGGGTGGGGGCCTGTGAGTGGGCGGGGCTACATTCAGTGTATAAAATGCACCTAAATTTTCACCCCCTTTTAGGGGGGAAAAGGTGCATCTTATACTCTGAAAAATACAGGTTTTTTTTTAAATGCACATACCATCACAACTTGATTGCATTTTTAGACAGAAATAGAATAACCTACGGATTAAACTACAGCATTTTATAGTGAAGTTCTTTTCATTTAAAATATTTAAAGTAAATATTTACTTTTTATTTTTAAATAATTAAAATAATTTTGTTTTTTTGTTTTTTATTAAAAACTATAGGAGCCCTTATCAAGTCAGAAAAGTGAGGGAATATGAGGGAGAGAGAGAAAGAGAGAGAGAGAGTGAGGGAGAGAGAGAAAGAGAGAGAGAGAGAGAATATATATTTTGTTGCTTGCTGCAATTCATTTGCGCATTTAATATGTTGCTATTCTGAAGCATCTTGAAGCACTTTAGCACTGTCAATGCTAAATATACTTGGAGATCTGGAAAGTCATCATGTGTGCAAGATCACCTCCTCTCTGCAAGCTGCTTAAATATATGAAAATTACTCAGTATGTCCTTACATTTGGAAGAAAAGGGGAACCCCTAGTGGACAGTTTAATGAATTCACTCTTTGCATTCTGACTAAGACTGTCTACAGCCCAAAGGAACAGAGATAGAGAGAAATAGGAGAAAGGAGCATTTGCTGATTAATTTTATATGTATATTAATGTCTCTTGGCTTGAGAGCAATTCTGTTTTCAAAATTTAGAGTCTATGTATCATAGAATGTCAATGTGTAGAACTGACCCCTTCAAACATTACTGGTTTTATTGAATCATTTTCCCTTCTGTTTTTCTTATAAGTTTTGGCACATATTGCATCTGAGCTAGAATTCAATTTTTTCAGTGCAAATTTCACTTTGGGGCCTAATTATAGTACTTGGTACACTTCCCTGTTGTAGTCTGAGGTGAAAGAAAGAAAAGGAAAGGGAAAAAAGGAAAAGGGGAAAGGAGGTAAGGAAAGGAAGGGAAGGAAGGGAAGGGGGAAAGGGAAGGGAGGGAAGAGAAGGGAAGGGAAGAGAAGGGGGAAAGGGAAGGAAGGGAAGGGAAGGGGGGAAGGGAAGGGAGGGAAGAGAAGAGAAGAGAAGGGAAGGGGGAAAGGAAAGGAAAGGGAGGGAAGGAAGGGAAGGGAAGGGAAGGGAAGGGAAGGGAAGGGAAGGGAAGGGAAGGGAAGGGAAGGGAAGGGAAGGGAAGGAGAATGAGGGGAGCAAAAATCTGATGATTATGGTCGTGCACATTTTTTTAAAAAAACATTGTTCTTCATTCCTGCAGCCTATTTAGCTGAAATGCTGGCTCTCCAAAAGCTGTGGTTTTTTTTTGGCTCCTCATTTCCTTGGATATCCTTTCCAAATCCATCTTCTCCAGCTCTCTTCCTTTATTTCTCTCATAAGAACTCAGCTGCGGAAAAAACCAATAGAATTTTGGCAGCCCTCTGTCAACCTGTGTCCAAGTGTACAATAAAATGCTTCGTCCCACACCGTTCTCTCTCCAGGATTCAAAATGAGGTTACAAACCAGAAATATCCAGTTGAGACTCTCCAAGGATTGCAGATGTTCTTTTAATTGCTTCTCCGGATTTGCAGCAGACTATCTTATATTAATGATGGTGGCAGGAAACCTAAACAATAACATATTGTACATATATCAAATATGTAAAATTACATTTGTAATGTTGTTTATTAAACTGGAACATTTTTCAGTTTCTTTTGCAGGTTTAAATACTGACAAATACAAGCACAAAGATCTGGGAGAAAAGAGACAGTTACTTTTACTATTTATTTGTTGGGTCTGTAGCTCTAAAAGCACAAAGTACTCTCTATCCCATCTTCTACAAGAATGAATATCCTGTGGAATAGATTGGTTTGAAAAAGAAAATGATGAACTCAAAATAATCCAATAAATTTTCATGGCTGAATGTAGATGAGAATCTAGTTTGACCACAACATCACAATGGCTCAGATAGCAATACCAGTTAGACTTCTATTACACTTCACAGTGCTTTACAGCCCACACTAAGCAGTTTACAGAGTCAGCATCTTGTCCCCAACAATATGGGTCCTCATTTTACCCACTTCAGATGGATGGAAGGATGAGTCAAACTTGAGCTGGTGAGAATCGAACTGCTGATCTGCTGGCAGCCAGCAGAAGTAGCCTGCAGTACTGCATTCTAACCACTGTGCCACGGTGGCTCTTTATGAATCCTTGTGGTTCATAAAATTAGATGTAAACTAAGATGCAAAATGAACTGAAGCAAGCATCTATGGACAGTTATATATTCCTTTAAAATTCTCCACATCATGGCTGTAGTAAACTTTCTTGCAAAACACACAAGATCCTTTTGCTCTAATTTTGTGCCTTGTATGTATAACTGGTAATTATGCACTCCATAACTTTTGTGCAAAGGGTTCAAAAATTCAAGTTTCTTTGTTTTATGTATGCTTTCTCTAAATCAAAAACACACCAAAACATTTCTTTCTAATTTTGACACATTTCTCACTGTCTGTTGTGGCCCGTCAGTGGCCTGTGCGGATTGTAGCTGATTCTGACAGCGAGAAGGCTGGTGTGGTGCTGCGCCAGCAGCCTGTGCAGCTGGCACTCGAGTCAGACAATGAGGAGGCTGGAGAAGATGTGGTGCCAGAGGCAGGGATTCAGCCAGGGCCTTCAGACCCTCCAGAAGCTCCTTTAAGTGAAGAGGATGAAGAGGAGGAGCCTCTTCGCAATGCACAATCGCGCAGAGCTGCCAAAAGGCAGGAGGAGTGGTTCCTCAGGAGGAGGTCTCCTTGAGAGTAAGGCTTGGGGCTAATTGGCCACTCCCTTAGCCTATTTAAGGAGGAACGCCAACTGAAGCAAGTTGTAGGGAACAACTTTAGTTCATTCTCCTTTGCATCCGGATTCTCTGCAAATTGCTTCTGGGCTTTCTGCCAACCTTAGTAAGATTGTGATTACTTTATCTTTGGTTTCTTGTAGGCTGTTAAGAAAGTTTATTAACAGCCTTTGTTTGGAAAAGATTGAGTTATTTTAGTAAATTTAAGTTTTGTAAAGGCTTTGTGCGTGCTATGTTCTTTGGGGTCCATAGCCAGGGCAGAACACTATCCAAGAATATAAAGCCACAATATACCTCCTAAATGTTGCTCACTGTTGCCTTTTACACATACTTCTTTTTCATCAGAATTCTGACAAATATCTTCTCAGGGATACAAAACAAACTTATGGCTCAGTAGTACAGAATAAAGAGTAATAGAGTTGGAAGGGACCTTGGAGGTCTTTTAATCCAATCTCATATTTGAGCAGGACACTATACACCCGTGCCAGAGGTGGCACAAATATTGGAAGATTGCTATCATGTTACCCATAGTCCTTCTGTGTTTAGACTAGACATACCCAGTCCCCACAACTGTTCATCATATCTTTTAGCCTACCAAATTCCTATAACTGACTATCAACCATCAAAGGCTGTCTGGAACGGTTTGTCTTATCTCTCACCCCC
This sequence comes from Masticophis lateralis, assembly GCA_030761175.1. Taxonomy (NCBI): domain Eukaryota; kingdom Metazoa; phylum Chordata; class Lepidosauria; order Squamata; family Colubridae; genus Masticophis; species Masticophis lateralis. Next base: position 113,255,110 of record JAUDYJ010000004.1, on the reverse strand, counting down.
ACTTTTTTCATCCAAATTTTCTGTGTATTTCTTTTAATTTCTTAAGTGTATCCAGTAACTGGATTTCTGAATGTATGTTTTTGCAACTCTCTCTCTCTCCACTAGCAGTCATCCCCTTATCTCTTATTTTCTTGTCGATATCCTCTTTCCTCCCATTTTCCTTTCACTTTTTTTTTCTTCATACATCTCTTAATTGCATTGGATATACATCTGTGGGACTTCGCAACATTTTTTTTCCAGCCTATTTCAAGCAGTTGTTTTTTCAAAAATCATTCTTATTTATTCCTTTTTTTCCCACCCATGTTTGTTTATCCACTGCATCAAGTATTGGTGATGTCTTAAAATGCATTTTATCTAGAAAGATATAAGTCAATGACCAAGAAAAGCCTCAAATCAACATGGTTTTATACAAACATTGTTTACATCAACTCAAAAAGGGGAAAGTTGCAAATCCATTTTACACATTTACATAATTGTTAATTATGTTTGTAAGAGAGGTAGGCATAACCATGCCATTTATGGATGTCACTTCTGTGAAGACAAATGATGTGAGATGTGCAGATCTTGACACCTGTATTTTGAGTCACAAAGAGAGGAAATCATCATATATTTGCTAATCTGTCCCATTCATATAAATTAATATCTTACCTCTGACTCCATTGCAACAGCCCCCCCACCACCAACCATCCAGTTCTGGCATGTCAACATTTTCCTTGATTGCTTTGCAAAGGGTGGGGGGGGGGAATTAAAATGTATACATTGGGTGCAAACAAATCAGGACAATGTAATTTATTTAAAATATTTAGCTTTAGCTTTTTTTTTTAAAAAAATGTATAAATTCCAGCACTCGTTCATCCTGAGGACAGTCAGCACATATGTACAATTTTGCATTTTAAAATAATAATGCTTGTTTGACAGTCATAATGAACCCTGATTTTAACCCTGATGAACCCTGATTTTATTGATTCTTGGGTCTACAGCAAAATCAGTTGAATTCCGATTTTATTGGACGTAGGTTCAGTGGCGAAATCTGAACTGGTTTGCCATTGGTTCGCTGGCCGTGCATGTGTGCTGCATGCCAAATGCGCACTGTGTGCACACACGAATGTGTGGTACATGTCAAACATGTGTTGCATGCACATGCACAGTGCTCACCAAATACATACTGCGTGCCCATGCATGCGCAGTACATGCCTGAAGGAGGCTTGGGAAGGTAAGTAGAAAAGCAACGGGGGATCAGCTGTGCCGCACGATTTAAATTCACTAGAAAGCAGTATTTCCTGCTTTCTAGCAATTTTAAATCACGCGGCACAGCTGATCGTTGGAAATACCAGTTCAGAAGAAACGGTAGCTGTTTTTTACAACTGTTCGCCCAAACCGGTAGTTTTTGTCACTACCAGTTCACCTGAATTGGTGCGAACCGGTAGCATTTCACCACTGCATAAGTTACATGTGCGCAGCCCATGGCTAAGTAAATGCTCCCACTACCAAGTGCTAGGAGCTCAGGGTGTTAGGAAAAAAACAAAGAGTTGATCTAATTTGCATGTTCTGTTTTACTTGTCTTTTGTTGCAGCTGGATGGCCTGCTGTGCATATTAACCTCCATCGTTCATTATACCGAACCATTTTTCATAGCAGGTCTTGCACACTTCATTATTTAAGCACTTCCAAGGGACAAACAGAGGGTCACAGCAAAACAAGTGGCTTGCCAAAGACTGCAGCTGCTGACCCTTTAAAGAACCCAATTTCTCATCTGACCTCTGAAAGAACTGTGTGACTATATTTTTGGACCAATTTTTTTCAGTTCTCCCAGGAGGAAAAAACTCCCCAAAATGAACTCATAACCTATTGTCCAAAACATTGTTTATTTCCCCGGGGACAAAACACACACACACACACACACACACACACACACACACACACAGAGGAAGTTATGTGTATTTTGATAAATGAGTCTTTCAATTAGAATTGGTGGTCAAATCCGTGTTCTTGCTGGTTAATTCTTCTGGAGAACTTCTTATCCACGTAAGACAGTCAAGTTTCTTTCTGTAACTCTTCAAGATCTTATCCATGTTTGATTAGAATATTTTGCAAGGTATCCACAAGAGGAACAGTGAAGGATTTAATACATGCAGCTGTGAACACTTTCACCAGGATTTCATCATGATTTAGGAGACGGCTTTGGACATGAAAATAGCATTACTCTTCTGTTCATTAAGGTAGCTTCTCTATAAGCTATAAATGATCAAGGAATCCACTCATTAAAATCAGTGGGACAAGTCAAGGCATCAGGTTGCATGCATGAGAACTCTGAAGCACTTTGTTGTGGTCCGCCAGCAGCCTGTGGAGCTGGCAGTGGAGTCGGACACTGAGGAGGCTGGGGAGGAACATGGGCCAGTCCTGGAGTCTGGAAAAGGCCCAGATAAGGGCTCTGCATCAGAGGCAGAGATGGGGCCAGGGTCATCTGGGAGTGATATGTGGACTCAGGAGCCTCCAGAGTCAGACAGCAGAGGGGCAGAGGAACAGGAGAAGCCTGTTCCTAGTGCATGCATGCACAGAGCTGTCAGAAGGCATGGACAGTTAAAACAAAAGGAACGACTTGGGAGTAAGGCCTGGAGATGATTGGCCCCTCCCATAAGTCTTAAAAGAGGAGCAAAGGCACGTGGGCACTTTGCAGGAAAGCAGCGTTGTTAATTCTGTTCCCAATCAGCATCTCTGTTTGATTCTGGAATCCGTGTGGCTTTGCCAAATAGGTCTTTGGCAGAGTGTCAAGGGAGATAAAGGTTGGTGATTATCCATAAGGACTTCTCCCGAAGGATTTTTTACAACTAATTGGGATTCAGCTGTGAATGAATGTAATTCACAGCTGTTGCAATAAAAGAGGTTTTTGGGACTATTGGTGTGTTTTAATGACTCAGGAAGCCTAGGTCACAACACACTTAGTCAGAATTTTTAAAACACCCATGTCCCTAATCGTTAAATAAACTCAAAAACGTATTGCTGCTTCTCAATTTGAGTCCAGTTGAAATGGCACTTATTTCTGAATAAAGACACATAGATTAACAAAGAATAAATTATTGAGTCTTTCTTAGTACCCTTTATTCTGGTAATTTACGACTGGTCTTTGACTAGTTCTATCTCTAGAAAGCCCAAAAGACAGGCCCTATGAATATGATCTTTCTTCTTTGAATATCCACTTCAAATCAGTGTGCACCCACATCTATAGAACCAACTAACTTCATGCATATAAATAGTAAACTACTCCTCCTCCTCTTGATGTATCTGTAGAAAGATAAAAATCAGATGAAATAAATGGTTTAGAATGGCACACAGAATAACAGAATTGGAAGGGACCTTGGAGATCTTCTAGTCCAACCCCAAGCAGAAGTCCCTATACCATTTCAGACAAATGGTTATTCGGTCTCTTCTTAAAAGCTTTTCTCCAGTGACATAGCACCCACAACTTCTGAAGACAAGATATTTCACTGGTTTATTGTTCTCAGAGTTAAGAAGTTTCTCCTTAGTTCTAATCAATCTCTCCTTGATTAGTTTCCATCCATTGTTTCTTATTTGTCTTTTGGAAAATAGGTTGACCCACTCAAATATTATATATTATTGGGTATCTTATTTTGATAAGCCTTTAGTTTTAAAGCAAGTACTACATGGTTCTAATCAGAGATTATTTGAAAATAAATATACGACTCACTCAGTAGGATACCTAAACTTGCCTAAATCTTTTCTTACTAGCTTCTCCACTCTATTTTAAGATTTAACCTATCCCTATCCCCTGTGCTTTTACAGTTGTAAAATTTAGGTTATGTGTGCTACTTTAGGTAAAGGTAAAGGTTCCCCTCGCATATATGTACTAGTCGTTCTCGACTCTAGGGGCTGGTACTCATCTCCATTTCAAAGCTGAAGAGCCAGATCTGTCCGAAGACGTCTCTGTAGTCATGTGGCTGGCATGACTAAACGCCAAAGGCGCACAGAAGGCTGTTCCCTTCCCTGTCAGGGTGGCAATCAGCCCCGTTCCCATCCTGAGGTAATTGCACCTGATTGGGGTGGATCATGGCTTTTTCCTTCGAGTATACTTTCAAGAGAAAATAAACCGAGATGGCCTCTAAGAGACTCATTTTTATTGTAAAGAAATAAAAAAACCATCGTACTATCTAATTACTACATTTTGGCAGCTTTCCCGACTACCTCTTGGCAGGCAAACAAAGAAAGTTAGAAGAGAAACAAAGAATGTGGACAGGCGTAGTAGCTTACTGATAAGGGCCTGGCAAACTACCGTAAGTCTGAAAGTCCAAAAAGAAAAGCTCAGCTGGTAAATACAAAAACGCAGTGACAGTCCCTATTTTTCTACTTGCATTTTTTACATGCTTTCAAACTGCTAGGTTGGCAGAAGCTGGGACAAGTAATGGGAGCTCACCCCGTCATGCGGCACTAGGGATTCGAACTGCTGAACTGCCAACCTTTTGATTGAAGAGCTCAGCATCTTAGCCACTGAGCCACCGCATCCCTTCCTACTTTAGAGTGTTCTAATTAGACACCATTTCTTTAACTTCTTTAAATTTGCCATTCTGTGCTGAATGAAAGATGTAAACATTCTTCTTTCTTTCATGTCACCAAAATATGATTATCCACATATTGCAGATAATGGGAAATGGATTTGCCAGTAATCAGTTTTAAAAAATGGAAAAAATAGTATTTTATCTAAAGGTTTCAGGACTAGATTCCATGAGCTTTCAAACTTGCACATTTGACCAGAAGAAAGTTCCAATCTTTTCCTCAGTATTCATTACTTGTAATAGAAAAAGTTTTTCCTGGCATGGAATTAGGGTGAGTAAAAAAAAAAAGACATTTGTGTAAAGGTAGAAACTTTGAAAGCCACTGATTAAAACTAGATTTGACTTTATATCTTGAAAACCAAATATTAGTAGTGTAATAAGGATCAATCAGAGAGTGTCTCATTATTTAATTGATGCTTCATTTGCTTATAAGAAGCTTATTTTTGGCTTTGAGATGTTTCTTTGATTTTTTTTTAATATTGCTAATTCAATATTAGGTAAAGTATTTTCTTTCCCAAGGAATAATTTTACAAATGACATACCAAGCCTCTAGCCACTCTTAAATGATTGTCTCCTTGCATATCTGTAAATGGAGCAGCCTTTAGGCTAAACAGCTGCAAAATCTACACACCGTTTACTCAGTACTTCCAGAAGTGGGCTGGTTCTGTCTTAGCTGATTTAGCAGGTGGGTTGAGGTCCATACAAGCATGCAATATTCCTTGGCCAACAACCAAGCAGCTCTATCATATCCAATGATTGATTTGTTACCCAGCCATCAACAAAAAAACCCACTCTCCTTAAATAAAGTAAATGAAAGAAGTAATAGAAGAAAAGCAGAAGCAACATCAGTTACAGGAGAAGAAGGAAAGAGGATGGTTACAGAAGGAAGAATGGTTGCAGGAAATTGGGAAATAATGGTTACAAGAATTGGGTCAGGGGTGAAATCCAGCAGGTTCTGACAGGTTCTGGAGAGCTGGTAGCAGAAATTTTGAGTAGTTCGGAGAACCAGCAAATATGACTTCTGGCTCATCCCAGATTGGGGTGGGAATGGAGATTTTGCAATATCCTTCCCCTGCCATACCCACCAAGCCATGCCTACCAAGCCATACCACGCTCACCAAGCCACACCCACAGAACTGGTAGTAAAAAAAACTGAATTTCATCACTGAATTGGATCTAGTCTAGTGAAATGAAGGACTAGAGGAGACATGATAGAAGTGCTCCAATATTTGAGGGGCTACCACAAAGATGAGGGGGAGGATCAAACTATTTTCTAAAGCACCAAAGGGAAGACAATGGATGGAAACTAACCAATGAGAGAAGCAACCTAGAACTAAGGAGAAATGTCCTAATGGTGAGAGCAATCAACCAAAGGAATAACTTGCCTTCAGAAGTTGTTGGTGCTCCATCACTGGAGGCTTTCAAAAAGAGATTGGACAACCATTTGTCTGGAATGGTATAGGGTCTCCTGCTCAAGCAGGGGTTTTGACTAGAAGACCTCTGAGGTCCCTTCCAATGCTATTCTTCTAAACTCTAATATTGTAAGGATTTTAGACATACAGCAATTCAATTCTTAGCAAAATAAGCAGCAGATCCCCAACTACACAAAAAGGGTCATCTCATTTTGTGTGTGTGTGTTCCAATCAAAATAGAACATAAGTTTTGTCCTACCAGATTTTGCCAGATTTTGGACACATTAGTTAATGGCGAGCAGAAAACTTTAGTTTTTTGGATATTTGCAGCACAGCTCTAGCTACACTATCTTCTAATACTTTTGAAGAGCCATGTGCAATTTTCATGGGTTTATCTACCATATTGCACTATAACATATTGATTTTTGGGGAGAGGAGGGTCATTGGTTAGAATAGTACCTGAACCCTTGCACTATGATTAGTAAACCATAGTGTTGAACACTGAATGAATACAGCCATTTGTATCTTACTCAAAAAGATTATTTGGAACACATCATTGAATCAAACTGCTGTGGTCTAGCTCCGTGATGGCGAACCTATGGTATGGGTGCCACAGGTGGCACATGGAGCCATATCGGTGGGCACATGAGCTCAACTCTGGCACCCATGTGTGCGCCGGCCAGCTGATTTTCGGGCCTTCTGGGCCCACCAGAAGTCAGGAAACACACTGTTTCCGACCTCTGGAGGGCCTTTGTGGGGGTGGGGAAGGCCGTTTTCATCCTCCCCAGGCTCCTAGAAAGGCTCTAAAGCCTGGGTCAAGCGAAAAACGGGCCTACCGGGCCCACCATGCCAAAAAACAAACAAACAAACAAAAACAGATATTTACATCATCTTCTTTTCAACATCTTCGCATCAGCAATCTGAGGACCCAGATTGTGGGGGCAATAAGCTGACTTTGTATAAAAAAGAACGCCACTTGGGGGGACCGAAAGCCCTACTAAGCAGGTATATACAAAAGTATGAAAGCTATTGCTTAACGCATTGTAAGCCGCCCTGAGTCTCTGGAGAAGGGCGGCATATAAATTATTTTTTTAAAAAAAATCCATATTTATACATTTTCTCTTTCTTATCTTAATATATCTTTTATACATATATTTCTAGTATATCATATATATACCGTTATAATATATTCTCTTAATCTAAACATTTTATTTACCTTTAACATAAACAGGTACCTAGTTTCCTTTCCACAATTTATATCTTCCCATTTGTTTCCATATTCCTCTATCTAATTTAACCAATGTTTAGTTTTCTTTTGTCCCCCTTTCCCCCCCTTTCTCCTCCAACTATTTATACTATTTCTCCCAGACTAAGTAGTATTCTGTTTCATCTTTTTCTTGTATCTCTCTTGTGAGCTTATCTATTTCCACACATTCCATAATTTTTCTAATCACCTTGTCTTCTGATGGTATGTCATTGTTTTTTCCAGTTTTGGGTGAAAACTATTCGTGCTGCTGAAATTATGTGAATAATTAAGTATCTGATTTCTTTTTCATATGACCTAGTTCATATTCTGTGGTTCAAATTCTACTCCTCCAGATGTTACTTTACTCTGCTTCCAGTAGACATATTTCTCTAAGTCTATGTTTTTATTTCTAAATTTGTAAAAGACTTGTAAGTATTAACTGGTAAGTTGTCTTGAACTGTATTGCTGCTAATTAGCCTTTAAATTTCCTGGGTTTCTTTGTGTCTTTGATATGAAGACTTGGATAGCTTTGGAGAGCTATGAAGTGAAACAAAATTTCAGGGAAGCTGTCCATTGAATGATCAATGGCAGATGTAAAGACTTTTAAAACGAGGTACTTCGTCTTATAATAGGGAGGGAGGTAAGGAAAGTGCTCAGAAATTAGCTAACAACAAACTTATCAAGCTGATCTTAAAGATAATTGATACTTTCATTGGAAAGAATTGAGTGGAAGTGTTTCAGAGGCCTTTTAATGTAGTATATACCCTGTTTCCCTAAAAAAATAAAGCATCCCGATAATAAGCTCAATCGAACTTTTGAGCACATGTGCTAAAATAAGCCCGCCCTGAAAATAAGCCCTCCCTGAAAATAAGCCCCCGCTGAAATTATTTAAATGCATATGCAGCCGGTCCCCGCCATTTCCTTTGGTTAGGGTTAGGGAGACACAGCTGGAAATCAGGTAAGACAGCCAAAGGAGTCCCATCTTGCTCCATGCACCCCAAAATAATAACATCTCCCCAAAAATAAGGCCAAGCGCTTATTTCGCGGTTCTAAAAAATATAAGACAGGGTCTTGTTTTCAGGAAACATAGTACTATATTTTAATATAATATGGGAATGTTAATATACCTGCTGAACAGAATACAGATTAGAGTACAGAATAATAGAATTGAAAGGACCTTGGAGAACAAAGAAGAAATTGATGGGGTAACCACAATTTTTGGAAGCCAGCCATTCCATTGATTCATTGTTCTCACTGTCAGGAAATTTGTCCTTAGTTCCAGGTTGGATCTCTTCTTGATAAGTTTCCATTCTTAGTTTCTTGTCCTGCCTTCAAGTGCTTTGGAGAACAGGTTAACCCCAACTTTTCTGTGACAACCTCTCAAACATTGGAACACTGCTATCATGTCACCCCCTAGTCCAGGGGTGAAATGCTCCCAGTTTGGACCGGATCACCCGATCCGGTAGCGATGGCGGCAGGTGGTTCGGAGAACCAGTAGCAAAAATCCCTGGGGCCCCCCACTATGCCCAGCTGAGCCGCATGATCATCAGAGGCTTTGTTTTTTTACTTTTAAAAGCATTTTTTCTACAACCTCTTCCGCCGAAAAAATGCTTTTAAAAGTAAAAAAAAAAAAAGCCTCTGATGATCGCATGGCTCAGCTGGGATTGTCAGAGGCTTTTCAAAGCATTTTTTTCTGCAACTTCTTCAGCCAAAGAGGTGGTAAAAAAAATGCTTTGAAAAGCCTCTCTGACGATTCCAGCTGTGTTGCCTGATCGGCAGAGGCTTTTCAAAGCATTTTTTTGCAAACTCTTCAGCCGAAGAGGTTGTAGAAAAAATGCTTTGAAAAATTAAAAAAAAAAAGTTGGCCATGCCTACCCAGTCACATTAACCCCCCCACACACACACCAAGCCATGCCCACAGAACCAGTAGTAACAAATTTAACATTTCACCCCTGTCCTAGTCCTTCTCTTTGTTAGACATATCCAGTTCCTGCAACTATTCATCACATGTTTCAGCCTCTAGCCCTCCCCTCCCCAATCTTTTTTGTTTCTCTTTCTTACATCCTTTCTAAAGTCTCAACATACTTTTTGTATCACCCTGACCAAATTTTCCTCAATATTCCAAGTGCGGTCTTATCAATATAAAGCAGTATAAAGCAGTACTAACATTTCACGGGACCTTGATTCTATCCCTCTGTTGATGCAACCTAAGATTTGAACCAAATCATGTACCAAACGAGATACAATAGAGCTACATTAAAACTTTACAAAATATCGTTACATAAGGTGAGATGTGGGAATATATACTTAGAAATACAATTTACCAATGTACTGATGTTATGCTTAAATGTTGTATAAGTTATGCATGTTTTATTTGTACCTGTATGCGTTTTTCTTTATTTTTTTCTTTTTTGTTTTTCCTTTCTGTTTTTGTGTACATATGTTTTTAGTTATATATGTGTGTGTGTGTGTGTGTATACACACACATACATGATTGAACGACTTTTTTTGGGGGGAGGGCAGCATATTGCTGGCTCATATTTAAGTGGGGGTCCATTAGGACTTCCAGATCCATTGACTTTTTTTCTCAGTTTTTACATCTTTAAAGAAGAGTTTTTTTAATACTAACATTTGTTGCAAGTCTTCGTTTATATTGAGTCTTAGCTTTCCTGACTTCCTCTTTGCAGATATAATCTCATTTTTTAGAGTTTCTCAAGCTTCTTGAGGTGTTTTCCCTTTTAAGATATTCATCCAGGCTCTACATTTGTTGAAATTAGCTGTCTTAAAATCTAACACAATTGTTTGACTTTGTTCTATTGCTTTTGCCTGTTGAATTCCAATATGACATGGTCAGTCTCTCCAAAAGTTCCCACAACTTCAACTGCTTCTATCATTTCATCTTTGTTTATAAGATGTCAATGTTATGAAAATGGCCTCCCCGGGCTCTGGAGACCCTCTGGGCCTTCTGAACTTTTGGTAGGCCCATTTTTCACCCTCCCCGAGCCTCCACATGTGCCCTGCACTTACCTGCATTCAAAACGGCCCGCGTGGGGACTCCTGGAAGGGGAGAAGCAGACTGGGTGGGGCCAGCCAAGAGTCAGATTTGGGGGTTCTCCAAACTGCACAGAATCTTAGCTAGAGGTTCTCCTGAACCTCTGCGAACCCTCAGAAGCCCACCCCTGGTTTGGGTGTAGAATGCACCTATGGCAATATCATTCCTAGATTGATCACCTGGTCTACAAATTGCTGGCTCAGTTCCCCTGAGCAATGAATCTCCTATCACCAACACTTGTCTATTTCTTTCCTTAAGGAATCCTAGCCAACTACCCCCCATCCAATTGGTACACTCAATGATGTCCTTTGTCTGGTGTCTGCACCTAGATAACATAACAATATGTTACTTTTGTACAATCCTGGAGATTTACATCTCTATTTCTTCCTTGAAATACTGTTCTTTACATATAATGCAGCAAAATGATCAACGATCTTGAGCATTAACTGATAATCCTAACTCTGATACAATAAAATAGAATAATAAAATAAAATATAGGAAGAATAATAGTTTCATGGTTAAACTTTAAAAAAAAATACCTTGGAAAATTCAAGTAAAGATTCTCTGTCTGTTCTTGAAACCCACTATTACTCAGTGTAATATATACACTCATACAGGTATTTAAATATATGACCACCAGTTCATTTAATTACTATCCATTTAAATAGGAATGTTGGACCTTTGTTGTTATGCTTTATGGTTCCACTAGATGGCAAAGTTACACCTCCAAATGAAGACCCACCATTCTCTTTGAAAATCTCCAAAGCCTTAAAACACACCACAGATATATACACCCATAGAGACGGAGACCTGTAGTGGGAGAATACACAGAGGGACAGCTAGCCCAGAAGGGTTGAGAGGCAAAAATAAAATAAGAAATGCATATTAAGAGAATAGCAATGTATACAAGAAGATATTGCACTCACGTAGGCGGGAGAAGCTCTAGATATACAGTAGACTGCAGGGTTGAAATAACAAGGAAAAAAAGAGAGAGAAAGAAACAGGTCTTCATTGGCAAATTGATCCTAAGTTTTACAGTTTTGGAATCTCTCCATATGAGCTCCAAGCATTAAGTTTGATCGGAAAATTGGCTGCAATTGTGGAGAGTGATTAGTTTAAGTTTATTTTGTCAAGCATATATAAGATAACAGGTAAAAGTATGAACATAATTTGAATACATGAAAAGAGTAAGAGTAAAAAGGAATATAAGGACAGGGACGGTAGGCACGCTGGTGCATTTTTGCACGCCCCTTACAGACCTCTTAGGAATGGGGTGAGGTCAACGGTAGACAACTTAAGGTTAAAGTTTTGAGGGTTTGGGTAAGAAACTACAGAGTCAGGTAGTGTATTCCAGGCATTGACCACTTTGTTACTGAAGTCATATTTTCTGCAATTGAGTTTGGAATGGTTTACCTTGAGTTTGTATCTATTATTTGCTCATGTATTGTTGTGGTTGAAGCTGAAGTAGTCATTGACAGGAAGGAAATTGTGGCAGATAATTTTATGTACTATGTTTAGATCAGACTGAAGTCAACATAGTTCTAAGTTGTCTAAACCCAAAAATTGGAGTCTGGTGGCATAAGGTATTCTATTGTGGTTAGAGGAGTGGAGGACTCTTCTCGTGAAATATCTCTGGACTCGTTCGATTGTATTAATGTCCGATATGCAGTGCGGGTTCCAAACAGATGAGCTGTATTCAAGAATTGGTCTAGCAAATGTTTTTGTATGCTCTAGTTAGTAGTATAACATTACCAGAGAAGAAGCTTTAGGATATTGGGATTATATATTGGGATATTAGGATATTGGGATTACAACCCTTCTTCCCCAAGGTGCCTTATTTTTAAATTATTCATGTCCCTGTTTTCTTCTTGATAAAACATGTCCCCTAGGGTGGCTAAAATGTGACCATGTTTTTAAAGCCCAAATAACGAAGTATACATGAAAGAACAACATTTGAGGAATATGACATAATCAGCAAGATCAATGGCGGTATTTAGCCGGTTCTATCCGGTTCGGGTGAACTGGTAGTGGTGGCTGTGGGAGGCTCCGCTCACCTGCCTAGACATCATCATCACATCCCGTTTTTGATGCTCTGAGCATGCGCAGAGGTGGTCGCATTTGTGAACCGGTAGCAAAGGTAAGTAAATACCACCCCTGGAGCAGAGGAATGAGAGATTCATGAAACCTCATTATATAACATTTACATTTGGTTTTGTTAGGACCCATGTCTTCTTTTAAGCCTCAAGGGATTAAAAACCAAGACAAAAACAAAAGAAAGCAAGACAAAATCTCCTTCAAGCTGAAACTGGTACTTGGTGTCTTCTTGACAACAACACAAATTTTCATTGCCTTCAGTTACAATTCTTTTTCCTACTTTTTTATTTTACCCTTGAGACTTGCTAGATGTAGCCTGCTGGCTGTCCCTTCTTTGCTCAGCCAAAGCACAATGTGCCATTGATCAAATTTCAAGAGATGCTACCAGAGACAATAAATCCTAGAGACATCAATATGATAAGAATGTTCTCCACCAGCTTTCTTAACACCGTCTTAACAATTATGAAACTGAATTGGGCATTTTCCCCCACTTTATAAAATTAATTGGTGCATGAGCAAAGGTTGTCCCTTAAAAGAATAAATTTCTTTAAATAGGCAGGGAACCATAATTTAAGGTTCAATTTTCAGACAGGATGAAATGATTTTTTTTTAAAAAAAAAAGGAATTGCAAGATTGAAATATGTAACTGTAAGACCAGCTTCAATGAATCTTCAATTCATTAATGAATCTTACAAGAAGACATTCAACTCCTTGTCACATGATTGGATAACTGAGTGACTAGAACAGGGATCTGCAACCTTAATCACTCAAAGAGCTACTTGGAGCTGTTTCCCACAGAAAAGAAAACACTGAGAGCCACAGGACCTGGGTGGGCATGGCCAACTCGACATCACTCACTTCCACCAGTCACATGACCCCCTAGTCATGCCTACCCAGCCGATCATTAGGACAGAGAACCAGTGTTAAAAATCACCGGGAACCACCCTTTTGACCTCTCTCTCTCTCTCTCCCTCCCTCCCTCCCTGTGTCTCTTCCCCCTCTCCCTGTATCTCTCTGTCTCTGCCCTGGCCACTTCTCCATCCCCCACCATTGCCCTTATCTTCTCAGGACAGGCAAGGAGTGATTGGGAGGAGAGGGCAAGGGGTGGAGCTAGCCAATGGTGGGATCACCTTACAGGAAGCCACAGCAGAGGGCCCAAAGAGCCGCATGTAGCTCCAGAGCCACAGGTTGCTGATACCCAGTCTAGAAATACAAAAAGTTGGTGAAAACATCAAAGGCTTTGGGCAAAGATCAATTACACAATGGAAGACATTGTGTTCAATGGTGATAGACTGGGCGAGATTAATATCAAGAGAGGAATCGTTCAAGGAGACCTTTCACACCTGGGCCATTCCAATTATTAGATATCTGGATTAGTGGACTGGACTCAAACAGAACTAAAAGCCCTGGATAGAAAGATAAGAAAATAATGACAATGAATTCATCCATACAGATGTTGATAGATTTGATTTAGTAAGGAGAATGTTACAGGTGCCCCAGACAACTGAAAAAGAACAATAAAAGGGAGAATTGGAAGAGTATCTGGAGGACAATGAAGAAGATACACCATGAAGATTTACTGAATACCGAAGAGACAAAATTGGCCTCCAAGGAGACCAAATGAAAAAGAGAAAAGAGAAAGGCAAAACAAGGCAAGAACAACTAGCAGATAAAGCAAATAACAAGATCTGGTGATAGATAAGAGCCAGGAAAGTTGAAGAAAGGAGAGGCTAATTCTGACTGCCTAAAACCAAGCCTTAAGAACAAATGCCACCTCTGAAAAGAAACAGTGCATCGTGCAGTTAGCATCACCTCAAGAAAATTGCACAGACTAACTACAGACAGTGACATGATAAAGTGGTAATAATGGTGCATTGGAGTGCTTGCAAGAAATACCATTTGTCTGTGTAGAAAGTTAGCACCCACCCCGCTCCTAGAAGAATGAAATATTCTAGGAAATATTAAAAAGGCAGAATATTATACCTCCCTGGATGAGAAAAGGAGAAACATTCTCTTGGAAAGCAGCCCCCACCTTCGTTAATAGCCCCAGAAAAACTGGGCCATTGTATCTATAAGACAAAAGGCCTTCAGCTCCAGGTGATAGGATTAGCCCTCACTCAAGATCCAAACCAGGACAAAGCCATTATAGAAATTGCCCAACACCCTTTCAGAACGCAAGCCTCTTCATTACATCATCACCCAGCAAGATTCAACCAAGCCTGGGACACAGACAGCCTACAAGGTTAGCTGGATCCCTGCATAGCCCCCTGGGAGTCTGAGAACCAATAGGATGCATTTCTTGCACAGGAACAGGAAGCTCTAGGGCAAGGCTCAAGAGAGGTATAAATATCTCTCTCTCTGCACTCCATGTGGTCAGCTACCCAGAATCACATGTGCTTGGTGATTCTGCTTCACCATTAAACCGTCTTTTCAAACAGCCTCCATGTTGCCAGTGTCTTTCTCTCAATTTGGAACTCAACCCAGACGGACATTTCTTCCAACACCTGCAAGCCAGGACTAGTGGAACCACAAAAGAGATACAGTAACAAAAAACAAAGACGACAAAGTGCTCTAGGATCTGAGAATTCAGAGAAACATTTGCTACACAACACCCCGGATTTAGCAATTGTCAAAAAGAAAGAAAGAAAGAAAGAAAGAAAGAAAGAAAGAAAGAAAGAAAGAAAGAAAGAAAGAAAGAAAGAAAGAAAGAAAGAAAGAAATGTGGCAGTACCTGGAGCGAGCAGAATAGAAGAGGAAGGACTGAGGAAAATACAAAAATACAAAGACCTGCAAATATAAGTAGAACGACTGTGGCAAAAGAAAGCAAAGATAGTGCCAATAGTGTTAGGCATCCAAATCAGCATCACTCCATTGCAATCATAGTAGTATTACAAATACTATGCTACACTGTTTCCTATGCACCCACAGAATAGTAAGGACTTTTTGGAAACCTTTAACTCCTATGGTGCCTCACAGATTAAAAGAAAAATACAGTTCTACTGTAATTTAGTCTCACACTTTTTCCTTCCTTCCTTCCTTCCTTCCTTCCTTCCTTCCTTCCTTCCTTCCTTCCTTCCTTCCTTCCTTCCTTCCTTCCTTCCTTCCTTCCTCCCTCCCTCCCTCCCTCCCTCCCTCCCTCTTTATTTATATTGTCAGCTCCATATATTTTAATTTGGGATTTTATTTCATGCTTTTAATTATCATGTTTTACTGTTGGTGTTGATCATGCCCGTCTGCTCCATTTTCACTGGGAAGGTAGAACAACTTGCCTGCAAACAAAATTAGCAACTCAGCTAGTTGTTCCCTGGTTGGTGGACAACAAGGATTTTTTTTTCTTTAACACTGTTTAAAAACAATTTCCTTCTGTTATAGATTTGTTCAGAGGAGACCTAAGACTTGTGTTTCAATGGCACTTCAGGGAGAAATTCAGGCTGCAGTCACTATGCAGCTATAGCTTTCCCCAATTCTCATATGTCCTCTTCCCTTCAAAAAATAATAATCTTGCTTACTGGCTGAATACAATAATAAGTTCTGTGGTGGTGGAAGATAAAGAGGAATGAACAATATTTTTCTAAACGGACAAAGTGCTCACAGGGGGAACTTCTGCACATAGAAATGAATCTGGCTTTACGGCCAGTATAAAAAGTCCCTTTTCTCTGATCCTACATCAAGAGAAGAGAGGAGGAATTATGCAACCTAAAAACTGTCATCCTTAAGGTAAAGATTCCCTCACATATACATGCTAGTCATTTCCAGCTTTAGGGAGCGGTGCTCATCTCTGTTTCTAAGCTGAAGAGCCAGCACTGTCCTAAGACATCTCTGTGGTCATGTGGCCAGCATGACTAAATGCCGAAGGTGCAGGGAGCACTGTTACCTTTCCACCAAAGTGGTCCCTATTTTTCTACTTGCATTTTTTATGTGTTTTCGAACTGCTAGGTTAGCAGAAGCTGGGGCAAGTAACGGGAGCTCACTCCGTTACATGGCGCTAGCGATTCGAACCACTGAGCTGCTGACCTTCTTATCGACAAGCTCAGCATCCTAGCCACTGAGCCACTACGTCCCAAAAGGTCTGATCATTCAAAATATTTTGGCGCATGGGAACAAAGAAGTGATGCAGCTTTCCCATTTCAGGTATTGAATATAAGCGAACTACCCCCTAAAAGTAATGAGTGATTGTTTTAATTTAACCATGAAAAGAAAAACGCAATGCGTAGGCCTGCAAATAAAGCACTGTATAAGAAACAGTGAAACAAAAGCCAGAACAAGTACAACAATACAAATCCAGCAATATTTATATCTAAAGAATTGCTACAATAGCACACCTATGTCTTAATCGTATTTCTAATCTTTCCTTAGTTTCATTAAACAGCTCCAAACTTAAGAATTAACACACATTTCTTCAAGTCGATCAGTAGTGGTTGGTACACACATGTCTAGCCAGAGAAAATTATCTTTGGGGCAATAATACAAGCATACATTCAAAATTTTTCACAAATAGACACATTCCATGTGATTGGAATGTGATTTAGCAACATACTGATATACTTAAGTCTTAGCATCTTTCTAAAAAATCTGGTTTCCGATAATAAGGATCTATCAACAGAAATAGATATGCTAATGTAACTGCTATCTTTTTAACATAAGAAGTTTGAAACCAATGTTTTTTTAAAAAAAACATTCATTGAAGAGCCCAATAGACCTGCATAATTATCATTAATTAGTTTGTGAAGTAATAATTTAAGCTCACAAAAAACTATTTAATTTTCTTAAAACCTGAGATCATTGATTCTGTAACATTGGAAACTGTAGTTCTCTATTCCAAATTTCTTGTCTATTGTTCCTATTCAGTTTTTAATTTTATAAAACTGAATTGCTATTCCCTTTCTTTCTTTCTTTCTTTCTTTCTTTCTTTCTTTCTTTCTTTCCCTCTTCCCTCCTCTCCTTCCTTCCTTCCTTCCTTCCTTCCTTCCTTCTTTCCTTCCTTCCTTCCTTCCTTCCTTCCTTCCTTCCTTCCTTCCTTCCTTCCTTCCTTCCTTAGGGGTTTCTGAAGCAGCCAGTGCAATTTGTCCAAACAGAAGATATACTGTAACTGAAGCTTTGGCATTGAACAGTTTTTGGCAAATTGTATTCCTTTTGGTGAATTATACTTTCTTTTAAAATATAATTTAAAAATTGCCCTCTTAAAAATTGCTATCCCATTTCCAGCCAGCACTTCATCACCCAAACATTTTGCTCAGCATCCGAAAAGGAAAATTATTCCAAAGGAATAATATAATGATAGTTCTCAGTAGTGTAAAGATCAACTTGTTTTAATTCCTCTTAATGTATTTGGTGATATTGGTAGCATTCCTACAATAGAACAAGCCAAAATTTCAGTGTCAAGGAATAAGCTTGCAATTGGCTCCACATCTGTACATAATCATTTCTTTTTACTTATTTTTTTAAATGTTAATTACATGGTTTATTATGCAATAGAAAATCAGGAAAATTACCATTCTATTTTCATATTAAAATTTTAACTCTAAAGAAGAGAACTTGGATTTTGACTGTTCTGTGAAAAAAATCCTCATCAATTTATCTTAAATATCTATATTAGCATAGACTAATATTTCTCCTGAGATAATATTCCTTTTAAAATGTATACTTCCCCAGAGGCTCATAAGTATTGTCAGTCATCTATTAATGTGACCAATAATCTGCATTATATATAGTACTTTGAAATATACTGATGCATGAAAAAGGACATTTTCCTTGGAATAATTGCAAATCTTGAATAGTACTTGAACAAAAACTTAAGTCAATTTTTGAATATTTCCATGGAAACCATATTACATATTGGCTTAAACCTATTGCACTTAAATCAATGTAAAGAATACTTACTATTATATCTCAAGGTTGACTCAGCCTTCCATCCTTTCCAAGATGGGTAAAATGAGGACCCAGATTGTTGGAGGCAAAAGGCTAACTCTGTAAACCGCTTAGAGAGGGCTGTGAAGCACTGTGAAGCAACATATAAGTCTAAGTACTATTGCTAATATAGAGAATTTACTAATCCTCTCATAAAACCAGATCGTGTAGAATGAATGATCGATAATACTTTCTACAATGTTTTTGTCAACATTGCAATCATAATCTTTCTGGATGCATTTCTAAAGCACACAATTTGTAGGATTCTTTTTTTCCCCCTCAAAATAATTTTTATACAACCATGTAATGATAAGGGGGATTCTTTATTTTCTGACGAGAAAGAAGTAGTTTAAATACTATTATAGTCTTGGGGTGCTCCTTCTTACTCCAAGGTCAATGCCAGTCAGTAGTAACAGGGGAGGGAAAGAGAGAGGTTGTAACTGAAACTCCTGGTTTGTGGGGTGCCATAGGCATCAATGCCTGAATATTTTCACCTGTCTACATGGGTTAAGTATTATTAACAAGGAGATGATACTCAGCAGCAAGCCCTGGTCAACCAAATTTTGTCAATGTATTCATGACTGGCAGAGACATAGTAACAAGGTCAGCCAATGAATGGGGCTTAGTAGGTCAGCCTATGGGAGCTGAAACAGTTTGGAGCCTGGGCGTGGCTTAGTTCTGTAGCTCTGAGTCTGTGCTAAAGCTGAAACTAGTCTGCTGAATTGAAACTGAAACTCTTCTCTCCTCTGCCTGTGTTTGCTTGTAACTACTACCATGTTGGAGGAATCAGACATTGGTATTGTATATTTATCTTCATGTCTTTTATTGTATATAAAGAGAAGTTAATGAATCCTGCTGAATCAGTTACCTGTATGTGCTTTCTGGATTTGATTGCTTCAATAAACTCTGACAAATGTAAAGACTTGTCTGAAGACTGTAAGGGTCTGAAGACTGTGAGGGTCAGAAGACTGTGAGGGTCAAATAGGGATGAACAGACTTAACCACACCAGGTGGAAGAATTCTACCACAGGGATTTTCTGTTTTTAATTCTGAATGGAGGTGCAGTCTACCAGGCAGAACTGATATATAATTTGAGATCTTTTTTGGACTCAGTGGTGAAAGCCATTAAAAAAACTCAAAAGTTCTTTCGCAAGTCATCCATGTCTTAATCATCTCAAGTATATGCATATCATTCATCACTGTCCTTGAAGGTCACATGGAAACTCAGACTGGTCCAGAATTCTGTGGCATTAGTTAATTATGAGTATGTATTGAAATGCCCATGTATTTCCTCTAAAATGCAAGTTGCCACCACATGCCATGCACATGAATTCATCAAAGACTGGTATTCAACCAATGGATCTATCTACAAACATGTCAATTTGGAGCCAGCCTATGAACCCATAATGAGCCATAACAATCGAATGACCAACCAACGGCAGCACCGAATATCTTCTCACTAGGTGACCTTCATGCACAATGACCAGCCAGTCACACAGTTCTCATAACTACCGTCCAGCTTTGTCTTCCCTGAGTCTTCATGATGCCCAGTTTTGGGTCAGTGTTAGGGCTCAGGACCCCAAACAGCACCCCAGGATTCGGGGAGCTGGTAAATCATTTTAGGAGAGATTTGGGTTAATGTTAGAGTTCCAAGAAATACCCCCAATGAAATCAAACTCTGAGGCTGAGAGATGTCGTATTGGCACATCTGGGAAAACCTGAATCTGAGAGCTTCCGGGTTTTCCAAACCCAAGGAAGGTTCAAGACCTTGCCCCTCTCCCACATGTCCACCACACATCCAGTCAGGTACTGTCTGGAACAAAAGATATCTCCTCATTCTTCTCAGCACAGCTGCAGGGCACAACGGCCATTTTATTTTGACTACATATCCTCTTCACTCTATACAATCTACCCTCCCATTTTCCCACAGTAGAATTTGTGATAGGCCTGAAGCCTGAAGGCACAAAAGTAGAAAGATGGCTTCCAGGTCTGACAGGTCACACGGTATAACCAGCCAGTCATATGACCACATGAGATCAATAAAAGTGGTAAAGAACTGGGGAAAAAAAGTGCTTCAACCGAAGTCCCACCGAAGATGTCTCCTAGTCTGGTGATGAAACATTCAGAAGCTGAACAGAAAGCTTGGAGAACAAATCACCACCAACATCGAGGAAGGGATAACCCATCCATCTTTTTACAGAGGCTCTCTCCCTCTGTCTTATGGCAGGCATTGTACACGCATTGCAGTTAATATTGCAGTTAATATTCTGATAAAATCTCTTTTTATCATGTAAGTTATTCATCCAATTTGTGCTCATACTGACCACTGATTGTACTATGTGTAAATGGAGAAAACTAGAGAAGGAAATAGTCTGTATAGTGGATGAGAAGCTGAATTGCAACCATGCTTTGTGACACATTTGGCTAAATTGGAGAGAAAGGGATTATCCAACAGGGATGTGCATTCCCAGGGAAGGATTGTGAAGCTGGGAAACAAACTCTCTCTCTCTCTCTCTCTCTCTCTCTCTCTTTAATGAACAGCAGAGAGATGGTCTGTTTGACTTTCACAAGGTCCAAAACACAACTTCTAAATCAAATGTGCCCAGCCATGATATCCACTTCAAGATTTGTGCATTCCTGTAGTTTAGACTGTAATACCCGCACTTGCATTTCTATTAAATCTAAAATATGCAAAATGGCCTTTAGTATGGATAATTTAAGACAGTGCTGCACTTTTCCCAAAGACAAAATGGCTGTTTCCAAGAAAGCCATGGTTAATGATTGGAGGGAAAGAGTCTCCCTGGCAGGGAACTCTAGAAAATGTTAGATTTCTTTTGCCTGGGCAATAAACTGACCTCCATGTTGTCTGCTATTTGGGGAGATTGGGGGAGAGAAACAAAGATTTGATTCTGCAAATGATTCCCCATTGTGAGCTTCATTCACTTCATAATGTGGGTGTCAGCTGGCAAAATGCTTTGAGTGCAAAGCTGTTAAGAACTGATTGGAATAGGCAGCACAATACTGCTGGAGATGAACAGGATGGAATAAAATGCAGTTGACCTCTTTTAGCATTATTCTTCCTGCAAAGTTTCTTATGAATTTTAAGGGGGGAAAAAGAAAAAAAGGGAAGGGGAAGAAAAAAGTTCCATAGGGAAAGTTTCTCTGCTAAGAAAATGTGCATTTGGTTATCCGCCATACTTAACGGAACCCAGAAGTTTACAATCTAGTAAGTTTTTCCGTGATGTGTTTCCCTACAAAGATCAGAATAATGATAGCAATGGTATGGCCTGTGATTTATGGAAGCAGAATTTGGGCCTTGAAAAAAAGCAGGGGAGACGGTATATTGACATTTTCGAAATTTGGTTTTCGAGAACACTGTGGGCAGCCAAACAAACAAATTATTGAACAAATCAACCCAGAGTTGTTGTTTTTTTACTTGAGGCGCAAGTGTCCAGACTCAAATTATCCTACTTTGGACACATTATGTAAATACCTAAATCTCTGGAGAAGTCCCTCATGCTGGGATAGGTGGAAAGGAAGAGAAGAAGAGGATGGCCAACAGCAAGATGGATGAACTCAGTTACACAGATAATGTGTACACCATTGGTAGATTTGAAAGTCAGTGACAGATCGTCATAGAAAATGTCTATTTATGTAGTCACTAGGAATTGAAAGCAACTTGATGGCAGCTCATCAAAAAGATAGCCAAGTTGCTGAATAGGAAGTCGAAGAGATTGACCAGCAGCAGGTGGATGGACTCAATCACACCAGTGTAACATTGAATGACCTAAAAAGCAGGTTAGAGACAGACTGTCATGAACAACAACAACAACAACAACAACAACAACAACAACAACAACAAATTGATTAAGAGTCAAAATGACTTGGTAGCACATAATGAATCAACCAAAAGTCTTGCTACATTTAATAGCATGAATGTCGGTTCTCCACTTATCTGCCTCTTTACCACCCCTCTCTCTGTCAAATTATCATCCACCTACCTAGCTATCTATCTAGCTATCATCTATATTATCTCTCTATCTATCATCTCTCTGTTTGTCTGTCCGTCACTCCGTCCGTCCATCTGTCTGTCCATCTCTCTCTCTCTCTCTCTCTCTCTCTCTCTCTCTCTCTCTCCCTCCCCCTCCCTCTATCTATCTATCCATCCATCCATCCATCCATCCATCCATCCATCCATCCATCCATGTTTTACCAAAAATAAGACACTGTCTTATATTTTTTTGAACCCTGAAATAAGCACTTGGCCTTATTGCCATGCACTCAAAAGCCTGATTGGGCTTATTATCAGAGGATGTCTTATTTTGGGGAAAACAGGGCAGGGGTGAAATGCTCCTGGTTGGATCGGATTGCCTGATCCGGTAGCAATGGCACTGGGTGGTTTGGAGAACCGGTAGCAAAAATCCCTGCCCTCCCCCATGCCCAGCTGAGCTGCGCAATCATCAGAAGCTTTTTTTTTTTTTTTTGTATTTTTAAAAGCATTTTTTTCTACAACCTCTTCGGCTGAAGAGGTTGTAGAAAAAATGCTTTTAAAAGCCTCTGACGAGACTAAGCAGGTATATACAAAAGTATGAAGGTATTGCTTAATGCACTGTAAGCCACCCTGAGTCTTCGGAGTAGGGCGGCATGAGTTGCCTGATCGTCAGAGGCTTTTAAAAGCATTTTAACCTCAGCCCGAAGAGGTTGTAGAAAAAATATTTTTAAAAGAAAAAAAAGCCTCTGCTGATCAGGCAACTCAGTTGGGATCGTCAGAGGCATTTAAAAGCATTTTTTACAACCTCTTTGGCTAAAAGGTAAAAAAAAAAAGTTGGCCACGCCCACCCAGTCACATTACGCTCCCCCCCAACCAAGCCACACCCACAGAACCGGTAGCAACAAATTTTACATTTCACCACTGAAACAGGGTATCTATCTATCATCTATCGATACTTTATAAGAGCCTGGTGGTGCAGTGGACTAAGTGCTGTTAAAGTAGTACTTAGTTGCCAGCTGCCTGCAATTACTGCAAGTTCGAATCTCACCAGGCTCAAGTTTGACTCAGCCTTCCGTCCTTTCGAGGTAGGTAAAATGAGGACCCAGATTGTGGGGGCAATAAGCTGACTTTATATAAAAAGAACACCGCTTAGGGAGCGCCGAAAGCCCTACTAAGCAGGTATATACAGAAGTATGAAGGCTATTGCTTAATGCATTGTAAGCCGCCCTGAGTCTCCGGAGAAGGGCGGCATATAAATCAAACTAATAAATAAATCTATCATCTCTCTCTCTCTTTCCTCATATATTCAAGAAAATAATGATTTTGATCATTTAATCATTTCCAGGAACAGAAGTACTCTTCCAGAATAGAATTAGGAAGTCTTTAAGTCCTTGGAATAGCAAATTCAATCTACTTCTTAAAGTGTGCTTTTATATAATGATTTTGTATGTCTGAGTCTGGAAAGCTAACCTCAAATGCACAGTAAAGACATCATTGGGCTCTTTGTCTTTACTCTGAGACAATTGATACTTTATGAGTGTTTCCTAGAAGGCTGATTGAAACCATCATTATGACAAAACCATCACTGTAATCATTCACTTTTAGCAAGGTTAAACCATGCTTGGGTGAAAGCTAATATTTAAAAACCCATGAAAATCCATTCTACAGGGAAAGGAAATAGTAGCAGAAAGATTTCTATTAATGATTAAATTTATTTATTCTTCCTATGTAGCTCATTCTTTCTCTCATTTCTCTATTCCATTGCTATGTAGTTAACAATGGTTTATAATCTCTAAGAGAAAATTGCATTACAAAAAAACTAATAACCAGGGAGCAGAGGCAATGGCATGGATCAGTGGTGGGTTTCAATTTTTTTTACTACCAGTTCTGTGGCTGTGGCTTGGTGGACGTGGCTTGGTGAGCATGGCAGGGGAATAATACTGTAAAATCTCAATTCCCACCCCATTCCAGGGGAAAGTTACTGCAAAATCCCCATTTCCTTCTGATCAGCTGGGACTTGGGAGGCAGAGAATAGATGGGGTGGGGCCAGTCAGAATTTTTACTACCTGTTCTCCGAACTACTCAAAATTTCTGCTACCGGTTCTCCAGAACTGGTCAGAACCTGCTGAAATCCACCTCTGGTATGGATACTGTATGTAGCACAGGTAACACACACTCACATGCAGACAGAGTCATGTACAGTTTTGTGTGCTTTTTCTCTGAAGTGGAATTCATTTTTACACTAAAAGCAGATGCAAAATCGGTGATTCTGAGACACGAAGCTTTGTAGAATAATGTTGAGTTTTTTTCTTCAGAAAGTAGAAAACATTTCCATCCATTTCTGAAAAGAGCAACACTTTTCTGAATGCAATTCAGAATTTACCTAAAACTCTGCCCTATTTGGTAGTGGGGAGGGATGCCGGTCATAAAATGGACAAGAATATTTGTCATTTGATGCAGTCTCTATAAGTAAACTACAAAAATATGGATTCTTTTCACAAGAAAGATTTGAATTCTCCCCATTTTATATTCTCGAAAACAAACACTTCATTTCTATGATATTATTTTGTTGTTGTTAGTTGCAAAGTCATGTCCGACCCATCACAACCCTATGGACAGCATTCCTCCAGGTCTTCCTGTCCTCTACCATCTTATGGAGTCCATTTAAGCTCATGCCTACTGCTTCAGTGACTGCATCGAGCCACCTCCTTCTCTGTTGTCCCCTTCTTCTTTTGCTGTCAATCTTTCCCAGCATTAGGCTCTTCTCCAGTGAGTCCTTCCTTCTCATTAGGTGGCCAAAGTATTTGAATTTCATCTTCAGGATCTGGCCTTCAAAAGAGCAGTCAGGGTTGATCTCCTCTAGGACTGATCGGTTTGATCACCTTGCAGTCCAAGGACTCACAGGAGACTTCTCCAGCACCATAGTTCAAAGGCCTCAATTCTTTGGCACTCAGCCTTTCTTATGGTCCAACTGTGCTATTATAAAGATATTCAAATCTATAGGAATGTGTTAAGTTTGCCCATTTTCCATGTTCTAGACTGTTCTTTTCTGAATTATTACTAAACATCATTTTTTACTTCTAAAGTCTTTACCATTTTTTCTATTTCATCTGACAGCAGAAGGAAAGGAAAGACTGATATATTGGTGGCCCACGTCTCCTAATTTACTTGAAAGAACTGCTCACTTTGGCCAATCCAGTCTTCTCTAAACTAAGCCTATGTAGATCAAGATTACAAGAGAGCAGCCATTTTAGAATGTTATTCTTCAGCCCCTAAATTTAGAACTCTCTGTATCTTTTGGGTGCTGTGGAAAAGTCTGGAGTTTTTTAGCTTCAGGACTGTATTTTGTTCCAATACAGAGGAATAGGCCTATTTCCTGTCACCCCATTCTATCACTTCAGTCTGGGAAAATTAATCCTCAGGTAGAATAGCTGAAGGAAAGCAAAACCACTGTCTTTGGACCACTGGTTTGAAGGCAGCCTCGTACAGTCCAATATCAATGTTCCTCTGTGATTCTGAAAAAACGGATAATGTTATACATCATCTGGTAGTGTGCTGTGCCAGGAAAACTGATGATAAATAACTCTGAAGAAGAAAGAAGTGGCAACTGATAAAAACAGTAGGAACTCACACACACACACACAAAATGTGCTAAGTTATGCTCAATAGCTGCAGATGTCTCTTCTGGGGTTTGGAGATTTGAGTTGGTTTACAACCCCAGAGAGACAGATTTCACTATTAGATCTGTGAGTGTCATATCACCCATCTTATTATTGCCTTTTTATGCATTGATGCAATAAATAGTAGAATAGTAGAATATATTATATGTATGTATGTATGTATGTATGTATGTATGTATGTATGTATGTATGTATGAAATGCCTCTGTGGAAAAAAAAATCATATCTTTTACCCCTACGAAACAGCAAGCAGCAAAATACAATTTTAAATCAGATAATCCTAACCTACTTCTCTCTCTCTCTCTCTCTCTCTCTCTCTCTCTCTCTCTCTCTCTCTCTCTCTCTCTCTCTCTCTCTCTCTCTCTCTATCTATCTATCTTGCAACAATTTATATTTAATTCCTGTTATTTTCCCCTGCCATACAAACTTAGAAATATATTTTTGCCATTGTTTAAATGCACATCAGATATCAATACCAGTATGGTATGGAATAAAAATAACATCCAAGATAAAACATTTGTTTTAATCACTGGAATTCCAGCCAGTGGTGACAATTGTAGTCTATCATATATTTTTAAATACTAGGACAGATTACAAATCCCACAGCCCTCTTCATATTGACTAGGGATGATGAGGATTGTCATTTAATATTCTTAGAGGTCATTAAGTTGGAAAATACCTGGAACTATCATCAGTAGCCCTGCTACAAGCTAATTGCATGACCAATGCTAATCCAAAAAGTGAGAAGAATTTTTGCTTAGTTCAGATCTTATTCCATGTATCAGCTGTAAAAGCCAAAACTTCTGTCACTTGCAGATATTTTGATGGAGTGTTTTCATTTTTCCTTTCTCTTGCAGAAGAATTCATTTCGCTTTGGTAAGTGCTTTGGTGTGAATTCTTCCATTACTTTATCAAATATTAATATCAAACAAAATCATGCAGAGGTTTTCTCCTGGATTGGGAAATTTAAAAAAAAAAAAGAAAGTATGTGAACATATTCAAGATAGAATAATATTCTCCTCTGTGCTAATAGCCATTAAGAACAAGAGTTTAATGGATGACTGGATGAAATGAGATTCACCCACTCTTGAACATGATCTCCCAAAGGGACTATTATTTTGTCAATAATAGTTATTTTTGTCTTTTCAAGGTCCGCGTGAAATAATAGCAATAGCAATAGCATTTTATATCACCCCATATGGCTTTTCAGCATTCTCTGTGCAGTTTACAATGTTTGCCCCAACAATCTGGCTCCTCATTTTACTGATCTCGGAAGGATGGAAGGCTGAGTCAACTTTGAGCCAGTCAGGATCGAACTCCAGGCTGTGGGCAGAGTTTGCCTGCAATACTGCACTTTAACCACCAGGGGTCCTAAAACAACAAAAGAATTCCACTGAGGGCAAACAAGAGCTCACTTTTAGGGAGTCATAAGAACTGCAGCATGCATTTCCAAAAGGAAGAATACATAGCCCGTTATAACACAATCTAATTACAGCAGTCATTATATATGTATTATTATTGCAGTATGGAATCACTTGCTGTGGCAGAAAGTACCATGTTTCCATTTGGTTGTCATGGATAATAACTGTTGACAGATCTTTTTCCTCGTAGTAGAGATGAACATGACATGGACCACGGACAGATTCCCTCCTGCTCTGGTTTTGTCACTCTACAAAACTGACAAACATCCCATTGAAAACAGGCTGAACATTGTAGTTCCACACACTTTGCAAGTATGGCTGTGTCGGGATGATGATGATGATGATGATGATGATGATGATGATGATGATGATGATGATGATGATGAATGATGACAACAATGACAACTATGAGATGATGTTGAGAGAAAAGCAACAAAGATGATTACGGAAGTGATGGCGAACCTTTTCGGCACCAAGTACTGAAAAGGTTGTGTGGAAATGTTGTGCGTGTGCTCATCGGGGCCGTGCTCCAGAAAAGCTGAACTTCTGGGTTCCAGCACGCATGTGCACCTGACGATCAACACATACACCCCAGTTTTCAGCACTGCTGCACGCACAAAGGACAGCTGATTGTTGCGTGCACATGTGCACAAGAAATCCAGAAGACAAACAGGTAAGGCCATGCATGCCGAGCGGCATGGCTTTGCGTGCCACTTTGGGCACACCATCATGGGATTAGGGGATTGGAGCTAAAGCACATGAAGAACAGTTTCAGGAACTGGATGGGCCTCTTGCTGCTCTCCTGCCTTTCTCCATCTTCCTGAGATCTTCACAAAATAAGCAAACTATTGTGACAGGTGGGGATAGCTGTGGGGACACAAGGGGTGAGAAGCAGTATCTCAAAGGGTTTGAGGAGGCTTTGAGAGGCCCAAGGTAGACATCCCTGATGCACCCCAAGTGCACTTAACAACACACATTTTGTTTTGTTGCATTGGGGAGAACAATAATGAGGGTCTTGTTCACTTAACATGTTTCACTTAACATCCTCTTGACTTTTGATCATAATCAGAATCAAAATAGAGATGGAAGGGACCTTGGAGGTTTTCTAGTCCAGCCACCTTCTCAAACAGGAGATCCTATACCAGTGATGGCTAATCTTTTTGCCATCGTGTGCCAAAAGCTGGGGGAGTGTGGGGTAGTCACACGCGCACGTGCCCACACCCATAATTCTAGGCAACCTGCCCCCCAATACATGTGCATGTGATCGCCCCATGCTCCCCCCCCCCACTTTTGGCATGTGACAGCATGGTGGGCATGGTAGGCCTGTTTTTTTGCCCTCCCCAGGCTCCAGAGGCTTTCTAGGAGACCGGGGAGGATGAAAACAGCCTTCCCCACCCCACTGGAGGCCCTCCAGAGGCCGGAAACAGCCTGTTTGCCAACTTCCAGTGAGCCCAGAAGGCCCAAAAATCAGCTGGCCAGTACACACATGCAAGCTGGAGCTGAGTTTGGGCAACACTTGTGTGCCCACCAATATGGTTCTGCATGCCACCTGTGGCACGCGTGCCATAGGTTCACCATCATGGTCCTGTACCGTTTCAGACAAGTGACTGCCCAGTCTCTTTTTAAAAACCCCCCACTGATGAAGCATCCACAATGTCTAATGGCAAGCTGTTCAAACTGTAGTAACTCAGAGATCACCTGTAAAAAAAAATGGCAAAAAATTGCCATTAGATAGCAGCAAACCATCACTGGAGATTTTCAAGAAACTATTGGACAACTATTTGTCCAGAATGATATAAGGTCTCCTGCTTTGGGCAAGAGATTGGATTAGAAGACCTCCAAGGTCCCTTCCAGACCCTTGATTCTATGATTCAATAGAATAATAATAATAATTTGTTGCCATCTGGTGGATCATTTGAATTAGGTAATTTCATACATTTTTATGTACGCATGGAATAGCATGGAAAATGCTATTCTACAATCTCTTGAGTATTTTCTGCAATTGTACACTTCTTCGTTGCAGTATAACTTTGCACGAAAGCATTGTGATATTTGTAGATTTGATTTCCCTTTCTTGGTGACCTTCAGCGCAGAATTTATCTTTTCCGGTTTTCAGGCACAAGCTTTACACTTTTAACTGGAATGCTGAAATCGCATTCCTAGTCATTGATCCCTTTCGTCTTCATCCAAAGATTTCCCCCCATGTACCTTGTTTTAAATTTGCTCATATTGAATTACATCTTTGGTATTCAAATTCATATATATATATTTTATAGTCTGGAGAGATTCTTTTGGGGCAATTTTTCATACTGTGTGGTATCAAGAGCAAATTGCCACCTTTTTATTCATTAATTTAAGCCGGTTAATTAGTTTATGTTAAAAACACTGATTTTTCTATTGATTTTATATAATTTACTTGCAACTCTCTCTCTCTCTCTCTCTGACCCACCCTCCTTCCTTCCTTCCTTCCTCCCTTCCTCTCCTCCCTCCCTCCCTTTCTCCCTCTCCCTCCCTTTCTTCTTCTCTCCCTTTCTCTGTCCTGCTCTTTCAGTCCTTCCATAAATTTTTAAGAAGCTCATTAATGAATTGTTATTCTCTCAACAATGTCTGCATCAGCAATGAAATCCTCTGAAGTCTGCTACCAGATCTGTGAGTCTGCTATTGAGCATGCGCTTTGCGCATGCATGCGCACCTGAGGCCCGCCCATGCAGCGCTAAAAAAAGGAACGTTTTGAAGCCTTCTGAGTCTGCAAAGGTAAGTAGAACAGCAAGGGGGGGGAAAATCCACTCTCCACACAATTTAGATTAGCTAGAAAGCAGGAAATCTGATGATTCTAGCTAATATAAATTAAATTGCTAATACAAATTGTGCATCACAGCTGATCGTCACCCAGCTGATAGTTGGAAATACCAGTTCAGCCAAACTGGTAGCATTTTTTTACTACCGGTTCACCTGAACCGGTCCAAACCAGTAGCATTTCACCCCTGGTTTGCATGTTGGGATAATATTACCATATTTTTCAGAGTATAAGACGCATATAGTTTAGTCTGTATATTATTCTATTTCTATCCTGGCTAAAAATGCAGTAATCAACTTCTCAACAATTTTCAATTGTTAAAATTTCAGCAAAGTTTTAGACTCCAAGTTAAACTGTGGTTAACCATTTTAAGTTCACAATACCTGAAAACCCTTTTCCTTCTAAACACATCTGCCTATAAATTCATCTGACCTGACTTCAGAATGTCTAGAGTTGACATCAATTTTCAGAATTCCAATCCAATCTAACCATTATGGAGAATTCTGGAAATTAGAATAGATATGATGCAGTGGTGGGATTCAATTTTTTTTTACTATCGGTTCTGTGGGTGTGGCATGGCTTGGTCGGCGTGGCTTGGTGGGCATAGCAGGGGAAGGATACAGTAAAATCTCTATTCCCCCCCCCCCCCACTCCAGGGGAAGAATACTGTAAAATCTCCAGTCTCTCCCCACTCCAGGGGAAGGTTACTGCAAGATCCCCATTTTCTCCTGATCAGCTGGGACTTGGGAGGCAGAGAATAGATGGGGGTGGGGCTAGTCAGAGGTGATATTTACTGATTCTCCGAACCACTCAAAATTTCTGATACTGGTTCTCCAGAACTAGTCAGAACCTTCTGAATACCACCTCTGATATGATAGGATATGATGATGCTAAAATGGTTAGCCACAGTTTAAATTGGACTCTAAAACTAAGCTGAAATAGAACAATTGACAGGCAACCTATGTACCGTATTTTTCGGAGCATATTTTCGGACACTCTGGACTATAAGACACACCTACCTTTTTTGGTGAGGAAAACAAGAAAAAGAAATCTGCCTCTGCCTCCCAGCAATTTTGCCTCATTGCAGCATACAGCAAATAGCCTGCTTTACTTTCATTTTTGTTTTCAGCATAGCTTGATTAGCACAAGGGAAAAAAGAAATCTGCTCCAGCAATTTACCTCCTTGCAGCAAGCAGCAGAGGCCCACACAAAACAGCTGAGAGCAAAACAGCTGAGAGTTGGGAAGCCAATCCAATCAACTTGTGCTAATTAGGCTGTGCTGAAACTGAAATGGGCTGTTTCATCTTGCTGCTTGCTGCAAGGAGGTAACTGCTGGGAGGCAGAGGCCAAAGGGTGGGGGCCAGTGGGTGGGCGGGGCTATATTCGGTGTATAAGACGCACCTAAATTTTCACCCCCTTTTAGGGGGGAAGAAGGTGTGTCTTTTTTTTTTTTTTTTTTTTTTTAATTAAAAGTTTTATAAAAATACAAACATATAAACCCCCCCTTCCCCCCTTCCCCCCCACCCCTCCCCTCCTTCAACCCCCCTCCCCCCCCCCCGGACTTCCCAGAGTGAAATACAGGGTTTCTCTTTTTCAACAAAAATTTTAACCCAACCATTAACCTATCCAATTTCTAGTTTACAAACACTATCAAAATCTTAACTCCAATCTAATAAAATAAAAAAAACAAAAATTACAACTCTTCCTCTTCATTCATACGCAATTTGATGTCTTCTTATATGGTATTTGTTCCGAACATAGTCAATCCATTTCCTCCACTCCAGAATATATCTTTCTTGCGTATGATCCTTCAAATATGCTGAGATTTTAGCCATCTCAGCTAAGTTCATTACTTTTACAATCCATTCTTCTATTGTAGGCAAAGAGTCTTTTTTCCAGTGTTGTGCAACCAACAGTCTGGCTGCTGTTATTAAATTTAAAATCAGCTTAGTCTCCAATAATGTACATTCATTTATAATACCCAACAAAAAGAGTTTCGGTGTAAATTCCAACCTTTTTTTCAAAATATTTTGCATTACCCACCAAATCTTTATCCAAAATGCTTTAACCTTCTTACAGGTCCACCAAATATGAAAATAAGTTGCATCTTCACAATCACACCGCCAACATTTAGCTTGTACATTAGAATACATACAGGACAACTTTTTTGGATCTAAATGCCATCTATAAAACATCTTATAAAAGTTCTCTCTAAGGTTTTGTGCTTGAGTAAATTTAACATTTCTAACCCAAATCTTTTCCCATGTCTCCATCATTATTGGTTCCTGAAAATTTCTAGCCCATTTAATCATGCAGTCTTTAACCAGCTCTGATTCAGAATCTATCTCTAATAATACATTGTATAATCTTTTAATATGCATAGTACCCTGGTCCCTGATTTGCTTTACCAAATTTTCTTCATTTTCCATAAAACCTGTTTTTTGATCCTCCCTCCATCTTGCTTGAAGTTGACCATATTGAAACCAAGTATAAATTATCCCTTCCTTCTTCAAAACCTCTAAGGATTTAAGTTGTAGTTTACCCCTTTCTTTAAATAAAAGTTCTTTATATGTGATCACCTCCATCTTTTGTTCTATACTTATGTTTTCTATTGCATGTCTGGGATTTGCCCAAATAGGTATTTTATAATCCAATTTATATTGATATTTCTTCCAGACTCTCAACAAGGCATTTCTAAGCATATGACTTTTAAAAACTTTATCCACTTTCTTTTCGTACAATAAATAAGCATGCCATCCATAAAGTAAATCATGTCCTTCTAAATTCAAAATTCTATCCTCTGTTAAATTAAACCAATCACTAATCTGAACTAATACCGAGGCTTCATAGTATAATCTTAAATTTGGCATTTTTAAACCGCCTCTCTCCCGAGTATCTTGTATAATTTTTAATTTAACTCTGGGTTTTTTACCTGACCATATAAAAGTATTAAGACCTTTTTGCCATTCCCTCAGTTGTTCATCCTTCTTCAGCACCGGTATCATTTGGAACAAAAATAAAAACTTAGGTAATACATTCATTTTAATTGCTGCTATTCTACCTAATAAAGATAATTGTAACTTTTTCCAATCCTCCATTTCTTTCTGCACCTTTCGCCATAAGACTTCATAATTGTTTTTAAATAACTTTGTATTTGACCCAGCAATAAACACACCCAAATATTTAACTTTTTTAAGTATTTCAAATCCTGATATTTGTTGAAGCTCTTCTCTTTGATTAAAAGACATATTTTTAGTCACTATCTTGGTCTTATGTTGATTTATTTTAAATCCCGAAACTTTACCATATTGTTCTATCAATTCCAACATATATGAGACTGTATCTGTAGGTTGCGTTAGTGTAACAACTAAATCATCTGCAAAAGCCCTCAACCTATAATCTTGCTGTCGAATCACTATTCCTTTTAATTCTTTAGATTCACGTATCTTTTTCAACAAGATTTCTAAGGATAAAACAAACAATAAGGGGGACAATGGGCAACCCTGCCGCGTTCCCTTTTCTATCTTGAAACTATCCGTTAAACTTCCATTAATAATTATTTGTGCATTTTGTTCCCTATATATTGCTTTAATTGAGCTCATAAATTGCTCCCCGAATTGCATATTATCTATTATTTTGAATAAAAATTGCCAATTCAATCTGTCAAAAGCTTTCTCTGCATCCAAAAAGAAAAAAGCTGCGGGAATCTGATTATTTTTCTCCAAATATTCAACCAAATTTATTATTTGTCTCAAGTTATATTTCATATATCTCCCCTTTATAAACCCTGATTGATCATTATGGATTATTTGTTGCATAATTGGCATTAATCTATTTGCCAATACTTTAGCAAAGATCTTATAATCAGTATTTAAAAGTGAGATGGGTCTAAAATTTTCAGGTTTAACACAATTTTGGTCCTCTTTAGGAATCAGTGATATAAAAGCTGTTCTCCATGAGGGTGGGGTTTCTCCCCCAGATTGAATTTTATTAAAAAGCAGCCTAAGCGGTTCCACCATTTCCATCTGTAAGTTCTTATAATAAATAGCTGTCAACCCATCCGTTCCCGGTGTTTTACCTACTTTTAACTGTTTAATTGCTAAAATAATCTCTTCAGAATTTATTGGTTGATTCAAACCTTCTCTTTGATCCAAAGTTAATTCCTGGACATCAACCTCTTTAAGATATCTATCTATATCTTGACCTTGTATCAAATCTCCTGCATATAATTTTGTATAATATTCTAAAAAAGCTTTTTTAATCAAGTTTTGTTGATAAACTTCTTTACCTTTATATTCCATCTTACTAATAATACGTGATCTTTGCTTTTTCCTTAACGTATAAGCTAACCATCTACCTGGTTTATTAGCATTGCAAAATGTATTATGTTTGGCATATTGTAAATTAGTTGCAACTTGATCGGCCATTAACATATTAAATTGCTGTCTTAATATACCTATTGCTTCTTTAGCTCTTTTATCTTCTGGATTATCTATTAACAATTGTTCTTTCTTTTTTATTTCTTCCTCAATATCCTTCCGTTTCTTTGCCTGCTTTTGTCTATATTTATTGTTCATGTATATCAACACTCCTCTCATATAAGCCTTACTTGCATCCCAAACCATTTCCATAGAAGTACCTTTATACATATTATTATCAAAAAACTCCTTCATATATTTTTTAAGTTCTTTAACATTTTCTTCATATCTAAATAAATTTTCATTTAATCTCCAAGACCTCCTTTCTTTTCTCTCCTGTTCTAATTCTAACCAAACTGGACTATGATCAGCTAGAGTCCTTGGAAATATCTTGACTTTCTTCACCCTAGAAAGGAAGTCAGATGTTAGCAAAATAAAATCTATCCTAGAAAAGGATTGATGTCTATCAGAAAAAAATGTAAAATCTTTTTCATCTGGATTCAATTCTCTCCAGACATCTCTTAATTCTAAATCATCCATAATTTCAAAAAAAGGTTTGGGTAATTTAGCACGCGAGGCAACTTTAGATATAGTCTTCTTATCCTTAGAAATATCAATTACTCCATTCCAATCACCCATCAAAATAATTGATTTGTAATCCCATTGTGATATTTTGTTATGTAAAAATTTATAAAAATTTTCTTGTTGCTGGTTCGGTGCATAAATTGCAATCAGGAGGATTGTTCCATTTTGAGTCCTTATTTCAATTGCTATATATCTTCCTTGATCATCCGCCTCTACCAAATTTGCTATTATGTTCTTTTTTATATATACCACTATTCCATTTCTTTTTTCCGAAGACGATGCCACAAAATGAGTCCCTAATTTAGCATTAATTAAGTATTTCTGATCTGATAATTTGATATGTGTCTCTTGTAAGCATATAACATCATTATTAAATTGTTTCAAATAATGATATATTTTCTTTCTCTTTTGTGGTGAGTTCAAACCATTGACATTCCAAGACAAAAATTTAACTGGCATCTTTGTGAGACTGAAGCACTTGGAACATATTCCGAAGGTCCTCTTTAACCTTGATCTTCGGTCTTGCTCCCCCCACAGCTTCTGATTTTGTATCCAGTTGTTGTTGTTGTTGTTGTTGTTGTTGTTGTTGTTGTTGTTGTTGTTGTTTAGTAGTTGATCTTGTCACACGTTGTGCCCTTGGTTGCTCCAGTTTTGCAAATTCCAATGGTCCTTCCAGTTGACTTAAAGGAAAAGGAAGTGATGTTGGATCCAATTGGTTCTGGTCATCTTGATTCTTAGATTCTCCAACCACTGCCTCAGCATATGTTAAAGACTGTTGCTTTCCTTTTCCTGCTTTTTTATCATCTTTCGCGGTGTTTTCCATTTTTAGCACACTACGATAAAATTCTCTTGCTTTCTCAACGGTGTTCATTCGGTACCTCTCTCCAGCATAATCCACTATTATGCCTACTGGTACATCCCATCTGTAGGGTATTTACAGGTGTGTCTTATACTCTGAAAAATACAGTACTTTCTGTACAGGAATGTTGTATTCATAACAATATTAATGTCAGGAAGTGGTCTCTGATCACCTCATATATGCTGGATCCTTATTGCTATTATTTGTATACATATTATGCTAGTAGCACATTAAACTAAGCCATTATACATGAGCCTTTCGGCTTACACCTTTGTCTCTGACTCATTGCGGTTTCCTTCTTCAAACTTTGTATTTGAATCCTTTTGATAGGTCAGATGATTCATAGTTTATTTACTTCCCAGTGTTCTGAGTCAATCACTAATGCATGCATGCTTTGTTTATATATCTAAAGATTTATAGCATATCTTTTCTGTATGCATTAAACAAGTTACCTTGTAGAAAAACCAAATTAAACAGGTCCATCTTCAGTATTATCACCCAGAGTGACTCTACGGTATCTTTATTAGAGTACATTATGTTCTCAGCTACTCTAAAACTTGTTTATTACTTGTTGGTGCCTTG
This sequence comes from Masticophis lateralis, assembly GCA_030761175.1. Lineage (NCBI taxonomy): Eukaryota > Metazoa > Chordata > Lepidosauria > Squamata > Colubridae > Masticophis > Masticophis lateralis. The sequence continues at coordinate 113,218,500 of JAUDYJ010000004.1, read as the reverse complement.
ATATCCTTGACTTTAAAGTGAATGAGTTGGGTTTTTTTTAAGTTATGGATGGCATTGATACATTCTAAGTATGAGATGAAAATAAAAGTTCATGAGAATAATGGTGAATCATACAATCTATGTAAGCATTAAACTGTAGTCTTTCCCAGTCCACGACTCTTGTTCCAACTGCCATTTAAGATTTTTTTAAAAGAGTAAAAACTTGAGCAGTGGCAAAATGTTCAATAACAACAACAACAACAACAACAACAATATTAATTCAGCAACTCGGTGGTGTCTAGCTTTGTAATCAGTTTGTGAAATTTTGCTGCATTATTATTATTATTATTATTACAGATTAACTAACAATAACAATAACAATAACAATGCAGCAAAATTAGCAATACCATGACCATGTTGCTAAGATCATTCATTGGAAATTGTGCCAGAAGTTTAGATTTGAGTACAGCAAAAACCACTGGGAACATCAGGTTGAGAAAGTTTTAGGGAATGAGAAACTCAAGATCTTGTGGGACTTTAGGATTCAGACTGACAGGCACTTGGTCCACAACACACCTGACATAACAGTAGTTAAAAAGAAAAAAGTATGGTTCATTGACGTTGCAATACCTGGTGATGCATGGATTGAAGACAAACAGCAAGAAAAAATCACAAAGTACCGGGACTTGCAAATTGAAGTTGAGCGACTGTGGAAAAAGAAATCGTGTATTGTCCCGATTGTAATTGGAGCCCTTGGAGCAATACCCAAAGGGCTACCCCACTATTTAGAAATTCTAAATTTACCGGACTTGAACATTTTGACTCTACAAAAAACCACCTTACTCGGACAGCTTACATCCTCCAACAATACCTTAACAGTTCCTAGGTCCTTGGTTAGGACTCGAGCTGCTGAGCTATTAACCAGCCTCAAAGGCTGTGAATCTCACTACAGATTAAATAATAATAATAATAATAATAATAATAATAATAATAATAATAATAATGCAGCAAAATTGCACAAACTGATTACAAAGCTAGATACGACCGAATTGCTAAATTAATCCACTGGTCATTATGTAAAAAAATACAACTTTCCTGTATCCAAAAAGTCATGGGAACATAAAGGGGAAAAAGTTATAGAAAATGAGAAGGTGAAGATCTTGTGGGATTTTCGAATACAGACGGATCATCACTGGGAACACAACACACCAGATATCACAGCTGTTGAAAACCGAAATGTACAATTTATTGACATCGCGGTACCAGGAGTGCCAGAGTCGAAGAAAAAGAACTGGAAAAAAATCATGAAATATCACAACCTGGCCATCGAAACTACAGGGCTATGGATGAAACATGTCACAGTGATACCCATTGTCATCGGGGCACTTGGTATCATGTCCAAGAATTTTGTAAGATACATCAGCAAATTGCAGCTTCCTGCAATAAGACCAGTAGAACTGCAAAAAACTGCGCTACTTGGAATATCATACATCTTAAGAAGGTACTTGGTTGATACCTAGGATGCTGGCAGCAACCCGTATCAACTATTAGCACCAGTCAATGGTATTTGTGATGCATTTTTGAATGTTCAGTTGATTGAGTTTCATATTTTAATGAATAAAAACAACAACAACAACAACAACAACAGAGTTGGAAGGGACACTTGAAGATCTTCTAGTTCAACCCCCTGTTTAGGCAGGAAACCCTATACTACTTCAGACAAATGGTTATCCAATCGCTTCTTAAAAACTTCCAGTGTTGGAGCATTTACAACTTCTGGAGGCAAATAGTTCCACTGATTAATTGTTCTAACTGTCAGGAAATTTCTCCTTAGTTCTAACTTGCTTCTGTCCTTGATTAGTTTCCACCCATTGCTTCTTATCCTTCATTCAGGTGCTTTGGAGAATAACTTGACTCCCTCTTCTTTGTGGCAGCCCCTGAGATATTGGAATACTGCTATCATATCTCCCCTAGTCCTTCTTTTCATTAAACTAGACATACCCACTGCAACCGTTCTTCATATGTTCATCTTCATAACTGGTGACCCAGGCCTGTCCACCTTCAGACTGAAACACTAGCCATATTTGGAAGGCTAGTATTTTCTTTCCATTTCCAGAATTATGGTACATGGCATAAGCAGGAATATGACTTATGTGGGGGTTCTGATTTGCTTTGTATATGGATGAGTTCTCTTTCCAGTTCTGAGGTCCATGAATGGCTCAGGAGCTGCATATAAAAGTAGACCCCCATTCTTTATTTTATTTTTATTTTTGTTTGTATTCCACCTTTATTATTTTTACAACTCAAGGTGGCAAACATATCGAATACACCGTCCTTCTCTTATTTTCCCCACAACCACCACTCTGTGAGTTGGGCTGAGGGAGAAGGTCTGGCCCAAAGGCTTTCATGGTTAAGGTGGGAATTGAACTCAAGATCTCCTGCTTTCTAACCTTTTGCCTTAACCACTAGACAAAACTGACTCTCTTTTTATGTTTATAGATGCTTTCGAAATGTATATCTACTTTACTCCAGACTTTCAATTCCTTATCAGCAATTCTGTTTCAGATAGTAAATAGGAACCAAGCAAACCATTCCTACTAGATAGCTGATAGAGTGGAATTTCTGGTTCTCATAGAGAGACATTGTGCTGCAGTTTTGCCTCCCGTGATGTGTCAGAATATATGCATTACCTTTTCTAGTGTTCTGAACTTGAAAACATTGATCTGAAGAAGTTGTTATATTTTTTTCAGTGCAACAAGAGGTTTATTTTATTTTATTTATTTAGAAAATTTGTATTGCTGTCTGTCTCTCTCTCTCTCTGTCTATCTATCTATCTATCTATCTATCTATCTATCTATCTATCTATCTATCTATCTATCTATCTATAACAAGTATAAGGGAACAAATAACAATATAGACATGGACATGGACACATGACCAAAAACAAATTGGCACAAATAAAAGGATATAAATAGGCAAAACATAGCCATAAACACATAGAATGATTACATATAAATGGGGACAGTAGGACAGGGATGGTAGGCATGCTGGTGTGCTTATGCACACCCCCTTAGGGACCTCTTAAGAAACATGAAAGGTCCACGGTAGACAGTTTAAGGTAAAAGGTATGGAGGTTAGAGAGACTAACAACAAGATCAGATAGAGTGTTCCAGACAGTTACTACTCTATTGCAGAAGTCATGTTTCCTACAATCAAGATTAGAGCGATTTACATTGAGTTTGAATCTGTTGATAGCCCTCGTGTTATTGCGGTTGAAATTAAAGTATTCATTTACAGGTAGGATGTTTTGGTAAATAATCTTATGAACTAAACATAGGTCAGAATGTAGACGGTGTAGTTCGAGGCTATCCAGATCTAAAATTTCAAGCCTGGTGCCATAGGGAATTTTATTTCGAGCAGAAGATTTGAGTACTCTCCTACTAAAACCTACTCGCAAATGGCAACTCAAGGTGGCTTATAGGACACAAAAGCATGATATAAAGGAAATAAAAAATAATAAAGTAATAAAAATAATAACATAATAAATCCTACACCCAGCCTGGTGACAACACAGATTCATGCTAGCCATTTAATGCTCTTAGTTTCCCAGGCCTGCTGGCAGAACCACATCTTCAAGGCCTTCCAAAAGAGTGTTAGGATGGGTGCCAGTCTAATTTCTAGAGGAATTATGTTCCAGAGGGAGGGAGCCACTATGAAGAAGGCCCTTCTTCTGGGTCCTGCCAGATGTATCTCCTTAGGGGATGGGACCTGCAAGATAGATCCAAGCCTATCTTCCAGATAAAAAGCTGATTCGTGGATAGCTTCTTAACCAACCAGGAATTCAAAAGCTGGAATGAATCAACTAACCAACCAACCAACCAACCAATATTGCAATAAGGTAACAAATGTTAGCTACACAGTAGGTTCTGATATATATCATATCAAATATATGAAATATATGAAATAATATATGGTATTATTTCAGTACTGGGTTTTAATTAATCTAAATTCTGCATAATATTAATTAATTAATTTATTTATTTATTACATTTTTAGACCGCCCTTCTCCCGAGGGACTCAGGGCGGTGCACAGCCATAGTAAAAACAACATATATCACAAAATTTAAAAACAGTTTGAAACATATTAAATAATTTGGCCCTATATTAAAACTCAAAAACTAAAACACCCATTAAAATTCATTATTTAGCCAAACCAGCCTGTTGAAACAGTAAGGTCTTAAGAGCATGGCGAAAGGTACGTAGGTCAGGGATCATATGAATTTCCGGGGGCAATTGGTCGCATTGGTAGTTGATCTCTGGACGGCGCGGGACAAGGGCTGTTCCTCTATCCTAGCCCTATTAGATCTCTCAGCGGCTTTTGATACCATCGACCATGGTATCACCGGTTGGAGGAGCTGGGGATGGGGGGCACTGTATTATGGTGATTCTCCTCCTTTCTCTCAGACCAGTCACAGTTCGTGTTGGCAGGGGGGCGGAGGTCGACCTCGAGGCCTCTCATTTGTGGAGTGCCTCAGGGGTTGGTCCTCTCGCCCCTTCTGTTCAACATTTATGTGAAGCCGCAGGGTGAGATCATCCGTGGCTTTGGGGTGAAGTACCACCAGTATGCTGATGACACCCAGCTGTAAATCTCCACCCCAGGCCACCCCAACGATGCCCTTGAAGTGATGTCCCAGTGCCTGGAGGCTGTGCAGATCTGGATGGGGAGGAACAGGCTCAAGCTCAACCCTTCCAAGACTGAGTGGTTGTGGTTCCCGGCATCCAGATATAGTCAGTTGACTCCATCACTGACTATTGGGGGCGAGTCTTTGGCCCCCGCAGAGAGGGTGCGCAATCTGGGAGTCTTCCTGGATATGCAGCTGTCCTTGGAGGAACATCTGATGGCTATAGCCAGGAGGACCTTCTGTCAGGTTCGCCTGATTCGCCAGTTGCGGCCCTTTCTTGATCGGGATTCCCTGTGCACAGTCACTCACGTTCTTGTCACCTCGTGCCTGGACTACTGCAATGCTCTCTACATGGGGCTCCCCTTGAGGAGCACCTGGAGGCTCCAACTGGTCCAGAATGCGGCCGCATGGGTAATCACGGGAGCCACCTGGTGCTCCCGCATAACACCGCTCCTGCATGAGCTGCACTGGCCTCCGGTGGTCTTCCGGGTGTGCTTCAAGGTGTTGGTCACCACCTTTAAAGCGCTCCATGGCATAGGACCTAGTTATCTTCAAGACTGCCTGCTGCTACTGACGACCTCCCACCAACCTGTGCACTCCCACAGAGCGGGCCTCCTCGGGGTGCCATCAGCCAAGCAATGTAGGCTGGTATCCCCCGGGGGAGGGCCTTCTCTTTGGGGGCACCTACCCTCTGGAATCAGCTGCCCCCAGAGATGAGGAGAATCCAAGACTTCGGTGCCTTCCACCATGCCCTCAAAACTTTCTTTTTTCAGCAAGCCATGCTCGCTTAATATACTTTTTAAATATTTTTAATTGGTTTGTTATTTTAATTGGGGCCAAATTAATATATATCTTTTTAATTGTTTTTAATGTTTGTATTGTATGTTTTTATCTGGCTGTACACCGCCCTGAGTCCCTTGGGAGAAGGTACGGTATATAAATTCGAAATAAAATAAAATAAAAATAAAATAAATTCATTCCATAGGGTGGGAGCCCCCACAGAGAAGGCTCTCCCCCTGAGGGTCGTCAGTCGACATAATTTGACCGACGGCACCCTGAGGAGTCCCTCTCTGTGGGAGCATATTTAATTTGGTCTCCAGTTTCTTCTGTAAATATTCAGTTCAAACTAAAATAGTTTATTATGTGAGATGTTTCATTCTCTGGAGGAAGAATTAAATCATTGGTAAGCAAGAAATGATTCTTCAGAAAAATCAGAACTAAGGATAATACAATGTTGCCATGAATTTCATCGGGACATTATTCATATTGAAGAGAAAAAAGATTTTCACCAACATCATCAGAAAAATAAAGTACATATTGAAAATTAATGGCATCAGCAGGATTTTTTAAATAGTTCTCACAGTAAAGGTTGCATTACGAAAATCTAAATTAGGGAAAATAATTTGTTCAACGTGGAAGTCAGAGTCTGTAGTATTAACAAAAAGTTACTGGGTGAGTTAGTTAACAATGATGAAAAACAAGGGAAACCCCATGTATTACAAGAACTTAGGGTTAGGGATGCAACAATATTTTCTATTTATGAAAATAAAAACTGTTGAAGAAGACTATTGTCCTACAACAAAACAATAATGATAAAACAGTAAAGCAGACAAGATATTTAATACACTTCCTTAGTCAGCATTTTGACTACTTCCTGCAAAATTTCCAAAGTTATTTGTTGTTATGTCTTGTTGATTGATGGTGTGAGATCAACATCTGTTTGGAAACTTCACAAAAGCATACCATGAAGATTAAGCATATGTTATTTCTAATTAGTTGGGAACATTGACTGTGAAGTGGTGGTTCATATCTCCCCAGAGAACTTAGATGTGATGGTTTAAATTGGTTTTCCCCCAAGACCTTCAAAATTTCTCCCCATTCTTACAAGGCATTTAGAAAGGCTCACAAAATTGATTTATCTCTTTTTTCTACTCTTCCGATTTGTAAAGAATAATCCAGTCAATTCTCAAACTCTACTCTCAGCATACTTTAGCAAGAGTTTTATCCTTATTTTCAGCTAATTCCATGTTATTTTCTAGTCGATCTCTTTGCATAAATGTTCAGAGGCATGCGGAGAATATTAAATTCCATTTCCAGAATGTTGGTTCTTATAGGTTTTCTTATAGTTCAAACCAGGGGTGGGTTCTACTTACCTTTACTACCAGTTCGCAATGGGAGTGTGCGTGCACGTTCGCTTTGCTCACGGGAGCACATGCACTTCTGCACATGCGCAGAAGCTTCTCCACATGCACAGATCATCAATTATGACACCTGGGAGGGTAGGCGGAGCCTCCCGCCACTTTTATTACCGGTTCTAAAGAACTGGACAGAACTGGGAGCAACCCACCACTGGTTCAAACATGATTCATGGTAATAACAAATATATTTATTCAACCACCCCTATGTTTCCGTCTTCCTGTCCTTCTTTCAGAATAATATATTTGGAAGGGATCTCGGAGGTCTCCTAGTTCAACCCCTTCCTCAAGCAGGAAAGGCTATATCATTCCAGATAAGTGGCTGTCCAGTCTCTACTTAAAAGCCTCCAGTGATAGAGCATCCACAACTTCTGAAGGCAACTTCTGTTCCACCGGTTAATTGTTCTTATTGTTAGGAAATTTCCTCTTAGTTCTAGGTTGATTCTCTCCTTGATTAGTTTCCATCCATTGTTTCTTGTCTTGCCTTCTGGTGCTTTGGAAAATAGATTGAAAAGAGCTTTCCGTTGGGAATAAATACTGACCCGATCGGCATTTACTGTATAATCTAATTAAGTTCAAAGATTCTAGTAGGTTGGCTGGAGACCTATACTATGAGACCCTGTGGGATAATCGTATTTGTTTTTTCTGCCATAAATATCGTATTACAATATTGTATATCGCACTGGTGTAAAAAGAAACTGGTGTAATCACATTGGCCCTCATATGTCTACTGTAGCCATTAAGTAAAACCACATTTTCTGTGGTTTAGATAAGAGAATTACAGGAAGGACAAGAAAACTGGAGGAAATAGATTAGAAGGAGCAAAAATTAATATTCAACTGATACTTCATTCATTCATTCATTCATTCATTCATTCATTCATTCATTCATTCATTCAGAGATAGACCCTACCAATCTGATCGTGAATAAGAAACTAATAGTACACCTGGGACCAGGGATTTTCATGTAATAAAACTTTGAGTCATGAGGCCACAAATATCTTCCAAATCTGCTTGTACTTCCTGTAGCCTTTTCAGGCCAGCCATGCTAAAAAAAAGGACCACATGATTTTCTGCCATTTTTGGCCACGTAGTGTGATTAGCACACAAAAATGTAGCTTACTCAAAGACTTTCAGAGGGCAAAGACAATGACAGAAGGCTGTAATTGTGGTGACATTGCATTGTCCAGTTTGTAGCAAGCTCAGATACCACAGGTATCCCCTTCACAAATAATTCTGAGAAGAAAATAACAATGGAAGTACAGTCATGCAAATTAAAATGTCTGCATGCTTGTGTGTGTGTGTGTGTGTGTGTGTGTGTGTGTGTTTGCGTGTGTGTGTGTTTGTACCCCCCAAAGACTTATAATTTCAAAGCGATTCTGTATGAACTGGAGCATAACGTACAATTTACCAAACTGCTTATTCAGCATTAGCAGAAGGTCACCATTTTAAATCGTGTGCATAGGAATGTTTATGTATTTCTATAAAGCTTTTGACATACATTTCAGAACAGCTTAATAAGTAACCAAGGAAACATAAACATGCAATTACTTGAATTTGAAACAAATCAAAACTTCAGAAAATCCCCTTGTGTGATCTGGAAATGACATGTACATATGAGAGACAGGAGGGGGAGGGAGGGAGGGAGGGAGGGAGAGAGAGGGAGGGAGAGAGGGAGAGAGAGAGAATTGGAAATTGAATAGCAGATTAACTGTTGCAACACCATTTTACCCCAGAATCAGAAAAAGGTTCATAAGTTTTGGAGGGAAGTTTATCAGTTTATCATGTATTTGGGACTAAGAACTTGGCAGCACAAGGAAACAATAGTCAACAATTTAATAGCTGGTCATCAACATCCCAGTCAACAAATAAAAAGCCACACACAATCAGGCACCACATAAATACTATGCATACAATCAGGGGTGAAATGCTCCCCGTTTGGACCAGATTGCCCGATCCGGTAGCGATGGAGGCGGGTGGTTCAGAGAACTGGTAGCAAAAATCCCTCCCCCCCCCCATGCCCAGCTGAGCCACACAATCATCAGAGGCTTTCTTTTTACTTTTAAAAGCATTTTTTCTACAATCTCTTTGGCCGAAAAAATGCTTTTAAAAGTAAAAAAAAAAAGCCTCTGATGATTGCACGGCTCAGCTGAGATCCTCAAAGGCTTTTAAAAGGAAAAAAAACTTTTTTTCTTTTAAATGCCTCTGACGATCCAAGCTGAGTTGCCTGATCAGCAGAGACTTTTTTTTCTTTTAAATGCCTCTGCCGATCAGGCAACTCAGCTTGGATTGTCAGAGGCATTTAAAAGAAAAAAAGCCTCTGCCGATCAGGCAACTCAGCTGGGATCGTCAGAGCCTTTTGAAAGCATTTTTTTACAACCTGTTCACGGAAGGGGTTGTAGAAAAAATGGTTTTAAAAGTAAAAAAGAAAAAAAATTGGCCACGCCCACCCAGTCACATTATTCCCCCCCCCCCAAGCCGCGCCTACAGAACCAGTAGTAACAAATTTTAGATTTCACCACTGCATACAATAGACCAAAGCACATATTCTGGTAGAGAGAAGTTGCCTGAGGATGGGCTCCAGCATGAATCGGAAACTTCAGAAGACTAAAACTCTGGTTCCTGTGACCGGCCCAGATTGGATTCTGAAGAAAAACTTCACAATTGATTTTTCTAGTTTCTCACTAATCTAGATATTAAAGGGAAGGTACTAGGAGACACCTGGAATTCAGGAATTGGCATCATTCTCTGATGTGAGGAAAGAGATTCAATCACAGAATTAGAAGGGCATGTTTAGGCTATTCAAGTCCTAGTCCCAAGTCAAATTGAACTGTCCTTTCCAGGTGTCTGTTTAGGTTTCTGCTTGAATGCTTGCACTGAAGAACACAATACCTTAGTGAGTAATGAATTGCAGAACTGCCCTTATTTTTAAGAATTGTGGGTTTCTCCCCCCCTTTAATTTTCAGTTGATGATCTGAGGTAACAATAAACTAATCTATATACCCATCCACCCTTCTTTTTCTGTTTTTCATTTTGCTCAGTCTTCTCTCACCTCAAGGTGCTCATTTTCTTCAACCTGTCTCCATTGGACTTTCTAATCTAGGGATCAGCAACCTGCAGCCCCAGAGCCACATGCAGCTCTTTGGGCCCTCTGCTGTGGCTCCTTGTCAGGTGATCCCACCACTGGCTGCCCCTGCCCCTCTCCCTCCCCTCCCAGTCACTCCTTGCCTGGCCTGAGAAGGTAAGAATGACAGTGGGGGATGGAGAAGCAGCCAGGGCAAAGACAGAGAGATACAGAGAGAGGGTGTGAGAGAGAGACAGAGACAGAGAGAGATACAAAGAGAGAGGGAGAGAGGGGGGAGTGAAGGAGGGAGGGGAGAGAGAGAGAGAGATGTCAAAATGATTTTGTGGTTTCCCGGTGTTTTTTAACAACTGGTTCTCTGCCCTAATGACTGGCTGGGTGGGCATGGCTAGGGGGGGTCATGTGACAGGTAGAAGTGAGTGACATTGAGTTAGCCATGCCCATCCAAGTTTTGTGGCTCCTGGTGTTTTCTTTTCTGTGGGAAATGGGTCCAAATGGCTCTTGGAGTATTTAAGGTTGCAGACCCCTGTTCTAATCCCATGGCTGTCCTCATTGTCCTTCTTAGAATCTGTCCCAATATGACTGAACCTTTTAAAAATGTGATGTATAGTATTGGATAAAAGGTAATATCTGAACAGCTCAGAATAAATAGAACAATATTTTCTATGTCTTAGAAACTATATTTTTTTTCTGAATCAACCTAAACCTGCATTTCTTATGCAGTCTTATCACATTGCCAATTTATATTTAGTTTGTAATCATTTTCACAGATACTGTTACCAAGCTGGCTATTTTCCATTCTATTAATCTGTATTTGATTATTCTTTCTTAGATAAATATTTTATTTTATTTTATTTTATTTTTTATTTATTTTAGAATAGAATAGAATAGAATAGAATAGAATAGAATAGAATAGAATAGAATAGAATAGAATAGAATAGAATAACAAAGTTGGAAGGGACCTTGGAGGTCTTCTAGTCCAACCCCCTGCTTAGACAGGAAACCTTACACTACTTCAGACAAATGGTTATCCAGTCGCCTCTTAAAAACTTCCAGTGTTGGAGCATTTACAACTTCTGGAGGCAAATAGTTCCACTGATTAATTGTTCTAACTGTCAGGAAATTTCTCCTTAGTTCTAAGTTGCTTCTCTCCTTGATTAGTTTCCACCCATTGCTTCTTGTCCTACTCTCAGGTGCTTCTTGTCCTACCCTCAGGCCCTACCTCAGGTGCAGAATTATTTAATTCTGTCAAATTTTATTCTGTTACTTAAGCTCATTTGTCTAATATGTCAGTGATATTGAATTTTATTTCTGTCCGCTATGTTATAAGCTAGCCCACTTATTTTGTGTTATCCAAAATTTGATTTTTCACCATTAATGTTTTTTAAAGCATGTGGTCAATATCTTTTAGCATACCAATTAATACTTCCCTTCAGTTTGATGATGAACCATTAATCACAGCTTTTTGTGTATGATAGCTGAGTCAGTGAATTGTCATGCCATTTTTGCAAGCACTAAACCATCATACCAAATCTTTGTCAATTGTTTTGCTAAAATCAAGAGATATTATGCTGACAACATGCCTACAGTCCACTAGGAAAGTTATCCATTTTTAAAAAATGAAATAAGGTCTATTTATTTTTCTTTTTTACATATTTTTGACAAATCCATGCTAGGTTGGTCCATGGATGAAAAAAATAGTGTCCATTTCATGAGATGGTGTTTTAAGTTTAACCGACTTGTAGTATTCATCTTTAAACAATTTTTTAAATCACTTTGGAAGCCTAATAATATATTTTAAAGTTTGCAATTATCCACAACAATCAAACCATGCTTACAAAGATGGATATCATGGCGGGAAGTACAAAAATGCAAAAAATAATAATAAAATTGCATTGTGTCAGGAGAAAATCCATGAAATAGTTGAATATGTGTCCTTTAGGAGGAATGTATATGAATGTGTATAAGATATAAATCAAATCTGTACCATCACTTCCTATCCATTATAAAAATGTCTCTTGGCACATTTCTACATTATATTTTTTGTGTTAAGCCTCAGCTGGAGAACAAGCAGATAAGGCCATATCACTTTTGAGCTGCAAGGCGAATTATCAGAAGTTAAACCTCCCTTGCTACTTTTTCTATTAATCCTCATTTTTTTTAGTGAACATAAGAGACCTAATTATTATTGATATTAAGGACAGTGGGGGGAAAAGTACAACTGTCTATCAAGTGATAGTCTTATATAAATAGATAAAAAACAGAAACATGAAAAAGCCTTATATGTATATAGAAAATCATCATGAATGAGTAACTATAGCTTTTCCCATTATACAAAATTTTGTATGTAATGATGCATGTGTTGTGACCGAGGCCCCCATAGTGATTACCAAACACAATTCAATCCTGAACAAACTTATTTTATTAAAACAGATGGGAATTAATTCATTCTCAGCTTAGTCCAAAACAAATTCTTCATAACCAGTCTGTTGGCCTTATCACCAACCTTTGATGTCTTTGGCAACCTGCCAAAGGCTTTTCTTGGCAAAACCCCCACAAAGTTCAAGACAAGCTGACAAGAAGCACTGGAATCAACGTTGCTTTTCTACAAAGAACAGAACGGCTCGTTGCTGCTCTTTTAAGCCTTATGGGAGTGGCCAATCATCTTCTAGCCTTACTCCCAAGTTGTCCTTTTTGCCTCAGCTGCTCTTGCCTTCTGGTAGTTCTTCGCATGCATGCACTAGGAACAGGCTCCTCCTGTTCCTCTGCCTCTCTGCTGTCCGCCTCTGGAGGCTCTGGAGTTCATGTATCGCTCCCAGATGGCCCTGGCCCCATTGCTGCCTCTGATGCAGTGCTCTCGTCTGGGTCTTCCCCTGACTCCAGGAGTGGCCCATTGTCCTCCCCAGCCTCCTCATTGTCCAACTCCACTGCCAGGTCCGCAGGTTGCTGGCAGACTACAACAGCATGTTTCTTTAATAGAACAGTGTATAGTCATAAGCATACACTTCATAGTCATAAGCATATACTTCTAATTGGTGCTGGACCTGCTAATAAAGAGAATTCAGTAACCCCTTTTAATGATAGCTTGGTACAAGTAGCACATTGGACCACATGTCCATTCCACTTGCTTCTTACAGCAGATACTAAAGTCACAGTGTTCTGAAGACCATTTCAGGGAATGTGGATCTATAGCCAACTTGCCATGGCCAACTCACCTGGCCAGCTTGCCACAGGACAAGAATTGCACTAATATCAAAGAAATGGTAGAATAGAATCATTAAAGAAAGAAAGCAAAATGTGAATAACAAAAATTAAAATAATTAAATTGGAATTGTTGAATTGTTCCTCAGCAAGTTGTCCCGTAGCAAGTTGGCCGGGGCAAGTTGGCCATGGCACATTGGCCAGAGTGAGTTGGCTGCAGCATGTTGTCCCAGTCTACCTATAAGATGGCTGATTATGACACTATGACAGCGGCTATCCTTGCGGAAAAACGATGGTGTGGTTTTTTTCCCCCAACTTAATGTAAATTTGCTAAGAAAAAGCAAAAATATGAATGCAATGTCAAAAAATGTAATAAATGATTCTCTTGGGAGCAAACTTAGCAATAAATTCTTCCATGCTGTGAGCATTTGGCATGCTATTCTTTGAATATAATAAATGTTATATGAAATATTGAAATGCAAATGCATGATTGTCATTTAATATATACCCTAGTTTGTGAAATCAAAGTGAAACTCCCACCCAAGCTTATCTCATCCTCTTTGCATAAACATAAACTGTAATGCAGTTTTCAGGATGGCTAAGTTATTTCTATAAGGATGCTCACAACGAATGAGGCACATTTGTCATGTTCCGGTGTAGAAATTTCCGTAAGAAATTTATTTCATTAATAAACACGACTTCTTGGTTGCTTGGAGCATAATCATTAAAGTGGCCTACAAAAAACTTTTTGAATAGACAAGGCAGAATGTTCTTTTCTGAATCTCTACTGGAAGTACCTATGAGCCCATTTATTTAATTTGCATTGATGTTCCTAAATATAAAGTAAATTAAGACCAGCCAAATGATTAGCAATCTGTCTGTTGTTGTGTGTATGGCGTGAAACAGCTGCCAAGCTTTGTAAAGTTCTTTATGTACAAAAAAGCACTTATGTTTTAAAAAACAATTTTATCAGCATCTCTTCATACACTGTTTACTATTATCTTTATTCACCTCTCCAGTTCACGATTTTTATGAAGCAGAAGTACCATAATATTTTCCTAATAAAATGGAATGAATTTCCATCCAACCTAATGGAAAAGTGTTTATTATAATTGAACAAGGATAAATCAAAGTTCTATCTACTGGCTTGCCTTTAGAACATCCAAAGTAGCATAGAACTAAGCAATATTACCTATAAATATTGCACAAATTAGCCACAAATCCCACAGAAATCCAGATTAAAGCGTCCTTGACAATAGAGTGTTCATTACACCAAAATGATTAATTGAATAATGGGTTAAAATTAATGATGATGTGAAGATTCTTTTGAAATGTTTATGAAGTTAAAGAGGAGTATTATACATCTTGGATACATCAGAGTATTGAGACAAGCCTAATTTACTATATTAACTAACATTTTTTTAAAAGGAAAACTTTAAATTTGTTCACTAAATTAAGATGCACATCTTCTTTCCTTCTTTTTTAAATTTAGTTGTTTTACTGGTTGAATCCAGTTTTAGATCAATAAAAGAAAAGAAGATTTAATTTATTGACTGATGACATATACAGGCATAATTTTGTTAGAAATATCATATCTGCATACACACAATATTAATTCCTTTATGATTAGCAAATTATATGTGGGAAAGAGGAATCAAGAATAGTGAATTAATTAAATTTTAGGCCTGACATGTTAGGGGTGAATTGGGTATACAGTACCTCTCAATCCCCAAAACCATATTTGCTTCCACCATGTTCATGCATTGTCTTTTCTTCTTTCAACTTTTCGTTTCTCCCTTTCTGAGGATATTAAATTCCCAAGAATGAAAATAATTGACAATAATTAGAATACAGCATCCAGTTTTGGCCACCAAATTCTAAAAAAAAAAAAAAAAAAAAAAAAAATGTAGAAAACTCTGGAAAGAGTACAGAAAAGAGCAACAAAAACAATTAGGGGGCTAAAACATATGAAGAACAGTTGCAGGAGTTGGGTTTGTCTAATCCAGTGAAAAGAAGGACTAGGGATGACAGGATAGCAGTGTTCCAGTATTTGAGGTGTTGCCAAAAAGAAGAAGGGATCAACGTGTTCTCCAAAGCACCTGAAGGCAGAACAAGAAGCAACAGATGGAAGAAGGAAAGAAACAACCTAGAACTAAGGATAAATTTTCTGTCACTGAGAACAGTTAACCAGTGGAACAGCTTGCGATCAGAAGTTGTGGGTACCCCATCACTGGAGGCTTTTAAGAAGGGACTGGAGAGCCACTTGTCTGAAGTGGTATAGGGCAGGGGTCAGCAACCTGTGGCTCTGATGCCATATGTGGCTCTTTCACCCCTCTGCTGTGGCTCCCTGTGTCACTCAAAATATGCATCACAACCGCCAATGTGCGACACCTGCCGGCACACAATTTTTTTAAAAAAAATTGATTTATATGCTGCCCTTCTCCGGAGACTCAGGGCGGCTCACAATGCATTAAGCAATAGCCTTCATACTTTTGTATATTTATACAAAGTCAGCTTATTGCCCCCACAAACTGGGTCCTCAATTTACCTACCTTAGAAAGGATGGAAGGCTGAGTCGACCTTGAGTCTGGTGAGATTTGAACTTGCAGTAATTGCAGGCAGCTGTTCTTAATAACAGTGCTTTAGTCTGCTGCCCCACCAGGCTCTTATTGAGCTTTTCAGTCCCCGGTAGGCCAACCATGGATAAATCCAAGAAAAGAAAACTTTCAGAACAAAACAGAACATTTAATTCAACTACATATTCTAGTTTTGTGGCTGTTCAAAAAATAGTCAGGCATGGGAAAAGTTTTGTGGCTCCCGATGTTTTCTTTTCTGTGGGAAATGGGTCCAAATGGCTCTTTGAGTGTTTAAGGTTGCAGACCCCTTGCAGCACAGGGGAGGGCTTCAGATCCTTTAGCAATGGATTTGCTGCCCTATTGCTGAGTGGACATGGTGGGTGTGGCCTAGTTGGCTGCCTGCATCACGGGGGGAGGGAGGCACTTTCCTCGAGTCTCCGGGATGGCGAAAACAGCTTCCCCCAAGCTCTGGAGGCCCTCTGGAGACCAGAAACCTCACTTCTAGACTTCTAGAACCTCTGGTAGATGCATTTTTTGCCTTCCCAGACCCTCCCAGACCCTCCATGCAGCCCCATTTACCTGGACTGATGAATGGGCTGTGTGGAGATTCCTGAGAAGGGTGGGGCAGAAGGGGCTGGGTGGGCGTGCCAGTTAGGGGTGGCATTGGGGGTTTGCCAAACCCCAGTGATCCTTGGGTAGAGGATCGCCGGAACCTTGCCAAACCTCCAGGCACCAGGTACCTGTTCTGTGGAGAGAGGTTTTTCTGTGACCGGAGGGAACATGGATTCATGTGCTGTTTGCATCCTGCTGATAGGGCTTCACTTGTTTGCATGGCCCAGTTTCTGGCATTCTGCAGCCTGATGCCAGGCCAGTCTACAGACTGGGAGTAGGGCACCACTGGTATAGAGTCTCCTGCCCAAACAAGGATTTGGATTAGAAGACCTCCAAGGTCCCTTCCAATTCTGTTATTCTGCGATTTTGAAAGCTTTGCTTCTCAAGAATTATTATCAATTATTTCCATTGATGAGCATTCAATAAAAAGTTACCTTAGTGACAAAGTTGTCCATACTATAATACCCTCTACTAAATAAATAAACTTTATTGTCATTGTATGTGTATACATACAATAAATATGTATGTAATTAATAAATAAATTACATAAATAATAAAATAAAAAAAATGCCACCAATTGCCTCCCACCGGCCGGTTCGCTCCCACAGAGAAGGCCTCCTTAGGGTGCCGTCAGCCAGACAATGCCGGCTGGCGACCCCCAGGGGGAGAGCCTTCTCTGTGGTAGCTCCTACCCTCTGGAACGACCTTCCTCCAGAGTTGCAAACGATCTCTGACCTCTGGACTTTTCGTCGGGCCTTAAAAACTTACTTTTTCCAGTTAGCCGGACTGGCCTGATCCCATGGTAAATTTTTTAGAGTTTGATATTAAATATTAATTGAACTGTTTTAAATTTATGGGCCAAATTTTATATTAGCTGCTTTTAAAATTCTTTTAATTTTTGTAAAATTTGTTTTTTATTCTGGCTGTTTACCACCCTGAGTCCGCAAGGAGAAGGGCGGTATATAAATCTAATAAAATAAATAAACAAATAAATAAATAAATATTGTATGTATACACATACAATGACAATAAAGTTTATTGTACATGGCAATGTACAATAAATATTGTCATTGTATGTGTATACATACAATAAAATTTATTTGACACCCAAAGATCAGGTCCCACACACATAATCCCCAAATATACTCTCACCCACCACAATTCCCCACCCCTAAACCACCCAAACATCCACACAACAGACCAAGTAATACTGTCCAACAACTCACTGATGGTGGCCCTTTAGTTCATTGTTGTGTGCAATTATAGCTCTGGGATAAAAACTATTCAGAAAATGTGTGGTCCGAGTTTTAATTGTTCTGTATCTTCTGCCAGAAGGCAACAGTCCAAAAAGATTGTAAGCAGGATGGGAAGAATCTCTGAGAATGTTATGCAACTTCCTCAAACAGCGAGATTCGAAGATGTTGTCCAGGGCTGGTAGCTGGAATCCGATAATAGTTATACTAATATAACTATTTGCTTCCTAAAACAGTTTGAAAACAATTTTCTATTTCCTTTTTTTTTTATCATTGTAATTTGATTTCTCCCCATCCTTTCAACAACTTTGTTTAGCACTGTAAGAAGAAAGTCTGAAATATAATATTGTGTCTGATCTATTTAGTAGTAAGCAAGCTGGCTTTAATGATTTGTCATCTTTTATCTTGATTTCTTTAATTTAGCTTGTGTCTAAATAGAAGGTATTGACTCTATGCAACCAAGATGTAATGATCAGCACTACAGGAAATTACAATAATAACAAAATTTGTGGGAAGCCAATTTGAAATAAGGGCTGAAAAACATTTTCTCATCTTAGTTTAGTCGAGTGGAAATTTATGAAAAAGAAGTTGGCAGGCGAAGGTGACCATTTCAATAAATAACCCTGATTATCTGGAAAACACAGTCCACCACATCACTTATGTCTTTAGAGATTGGATAGGAAGGAAAGTACAATATTATAATAACATTACATTCTAGCCGTTAGTAAGGTTAGCCTTTGGATTGTACAACAAAGGCAAAAATATATAGCTTATTGATTCCCCTCATTTTTATTGGCAATCTTCAGTTGCAAGATGAAATGCTTTTCATAAAGATGTCATAGAAAATGGCTTCTCACTCTCATCATTTCCTATATTACCTTGTCCAACCCATGGTTCAGAACACCAACTGTTCCACCAGTGTTAGATGAAAAAGAGAGGTTGAGTAAGTGTCATCTGAATATTTACTGTATGGGACCTTAACCCATGTCTTCAGATAACATCTCCAAGTGGTTTCGATTAGATGTTAAAGGGCATAAGGGATAAAATGGGGCTTTGAGGATTGCATAACCCACCACCATGGGGCTGAAGAACAATTCCCCAACAACTTCTTCTGAAATCAGGCATCCAAGTAGAGTAGAATTACAATTGTATAGGAATCACATGCCAACTCTTTTGGATAACTTCTAATTCATGAAGGGGGATTTGTATTTGAAAGATCAGGTTGCTGTAAAGACTGCCCCATATTATTTATCCAGCACAACAAAACTGTGGTATTCCAAGCACAGCAGAGTCCATCTGCTTTGTGATTCACCTCCTTTCAATGGAAGCAATAAACATTTCGGAGGCCGAGAACCAAATTCCCACTTCTAGGAATGTGAGGCTTAATTAGAACATCAGCATGGATGGAGAAACGCATTTCTTTCTACCTCACAAAATGGCTATTCCGAACCAAGATAAAAAAAAATCTATTCTTCAGCTTAACGAGATGTGAAAGTAATTGTAATAGATTCATTAAGAGGGATGATGAAGAGAAATGACGATTTAGTTGACTGCACTGAGCCTAATCTTGTCATTCTGTGTATTACCTTCCATTCCATTTATCCCTATGGGACCAATACATCCAAAATGCTTTGATATTAAGGGCAACATATGAAAGTAGTGTCATTATGCAAAAAAAAAAAAAAAAAGTGAACAGCTTATGTGGGACAACTCCAATTAGGACTGTGCAAAGAGTTTGCAAGATGTAATTTCCAAAACAAGTTAATCATAACAAAAGTATCTCTTTTCAAAACATGAAAGAATCTTTGTACTTCACAAGGCTGACATGAGTCCTTTGGACTCAAGCGACTGTAAGCATGCATAGTAGGGCAGCTTTCAAAGAAAACATACAAACATTGCAAAAATATAGCAATAGCATTTAGACTTATATACCACCTACAGCATTTTTAAAGCATTATCTGGGTGGTTTACAATATTACAATTATTAGTAAATATTGCTCCTGACAATCTAGGTCGTGATTTTACCAACCTCAAAGGAACGGAAGCAGTGGTGGGTTGCTCCCGGTTCGGTCCGGTTCTATAGAACTGGTAGTAAAACTGGCGGGAGGCTTCGCCCACCCACCATGACATCATCATGGGTGATCTGCACATGCGCAGAAGCATGCACGCTCCTGCTGCAAACCAGTAGTAAAGGTAAGTGGAACCCACCCCCAGATGGAAGGATGGATCCACCTTGAGCCCCATCAGGATTGAACTCCAGGCTGTGGGCAGAATTTGCCTGCAATACTGTGCTTTAGACCCTGAACCACCAGAGCTAATTTAATACTTTGAAGTGCCCTGTTCATTCTCATTAGCTTTGCAAAGCAGCTCTTCCAAATGCTTTTCATAGCCCTAGTTTGCATGGTTCCATATAAGCAGAGGTGATAAAGTTTTAGATTTGCAGTTGAAGATGGAGATTGGAAGTTCCAATGAAAAAGAGCAATATCCGGGGGGGGGGGGGGGGGGATTCAGCCGGTTCTGACTGGTTTGGGTGAACTGAATGTTAATTTTACTCTGGTTCGCTGAACTAGTAGTTGCAAGGACTGGTTGACCTGCCCACCCTGCCCTCTCCTCCCAGGAATCTCCACCTGACCCTTTTTTGGATGCCAGGTAAGTACAGTGCCTGAGTGGGGGCTCTGGGAGGATGAAAAACAGGCCTACTGGAAGTACTGGAAGTCTGAAAACAGACCTTCAGAGGGCCTCCGGAGCCCAGGGGAGGATGTTTTCACCCTCCTGGAGGCTCAAGGAAAGCCTCCAGAGCCTGGGGAGGGTGAAAAATGGGCCTACTGGAAGTACCGGAAGTCTGGAAACAGGCAAGTTTCCAGGCTCCGGAGGGTCTTGAGAGTCCGGGGGAAGCCATTTTTGCCCTCCCAGAGGCTCAAATAAAGCCTCCAGAGCCTGGGGAGGGCAAAAACGCCCCCTGCCATGGTGCATGAGGCCAAGTAGGCCACACACCCCATGGCCACGCCCACCCAGCAGAGAACCAGTTGCTAACATTTTTGAATCCCATCCCTGGCAACATCCTTGACTGAAGATGGGTATACACCTCCTGTCTCAGATGGTCATTCTCTTCCACTAATCACATAACTTGGGAGTGACACACAAGAAGTGTGTGAATGAAGTGGACACTTGTCTAGCCAGTCACAACAGCTGAAGGAACCTTGGAGATGAATAAGGTAGCAGAAGTTGCAGCCAGTATAAATACAGAACAAAGTAGATATAGACACAGAGAAACACACATATACCCAACCCTAACTATAACTTTCAGAAATATTATCAAGAGAATCTTATTTTAATAAAAGTCAAGCAAAAGGGTTTGAACATGGTCACATACTCTTGTGCAATCGTTCTCAGAATCGATAGCGTGGATTGACAACAGTTGTGTACATCTGCCATCAAGTAAAGTGATTTTTTTCCCTCAGAAAGCTTGGTTGATAGACTCCCTAAAGAAATTAGTGAACTGAAGTGGCTTGACCAAATAATGACCTGACCACCGAACCTTTTCAAACTGCTGTCTATTTAAATGTTAAAATAAATAATCTTTTTTTTTTCTGTAAACATCCTCTCAGGGTAATACACTGTGCCTTTCTTATCCTTTGGAGAAAAACAATATTGTCAGTGGATACCGCCATACATCCTAATTTAGTCATTACTCAGTAAATGTTTATTTGCTGAAAAGATGTAAGCACAGGGCACTTTTAAGAAAATCCACTTGGATTGTTACATAGGGTTTTAGAAATAAGGCATGTGGGATACTTTGAAAACTATTCAGTCATCAATAGCTTTTGAGAAGAAGCTGTAAGCTTAAAGTATTATGTAAAAGAGTCCATTGATATGCAAGAGGTAATGAAATTAACATATTGGTTAATTCCATGTCCCTAGTAGAATTGGTTCTTAGGTAAAACTTTCCAGGTCTTTGCTATATAAGTGCTACAATATTTTCTTCTGAATAACCATGTTATTCAAAATAATATTCAATGTTCCTCAAAAAATCCAACATTTAAAATATTGAATTCTCTGGCTTCTCACTACTTCAAGAATACTACAAGGATATTAAGCATATATATATATATATAACACATTTTTTAATGATTAGTGTTTTTTTAAAAAAAATACAAAACATTGAATTTTCCTGTCACCATTCTGAAACTTTTGCTTCTTTCCTTTTTATTAAGTCCAAGGAAACTTGCTCAGCCTGAAATCTTCTTAGGAATTCTAAATTATATATGTATTTACCCAGAATATATTGTTGGCGATTATTCTCACAGTGGAATATGAGCATAAAATAGGATTCAGCAGTATATATATTTTCCTGCTCCCTTGGTGGATTTCAACCAGAAGCAGGACATATTGTGGACCAGAAAATTTCTTATTTCCAAATGACTTTCATGATGACCTTAAGCAAAATACTGAATCATAGCTCTAACTTTCTCATCCAGACTTGTTGATATTGCAGATCCTACACAGAGTCAAATCCAGAATCCTCTAAATTATTCTAATATTTGGAATTAGGGCTTCCACGATTTTCTTCTCTCTACATAGAGATAATATGAATTGTATTGGGGAACCGTATTTTAGTGTATCACTAAGCCACAAGGTGTATTTTATGTTATGGCTGAACCATGCACACAAAACAACATGTGGCATCCATAGGGGCTTAAACATCCTGAAGGAATATTTAACAACTGTGATTATTAAATATTCTAAAACTTCCAGTGTATCCATAAATAGCTTAGCTCTCCAATGAACATAGAAGAAAGGCAAATTAAATAGGGAAAATTATACCCTGAATATCCTACCGGGGTGGGGGGTGGGGAATGGCCTAAATGTGTCACTTGGTGTCAACATATCAATGTTTAAGTAAACAAGTGTCATTTAGAAAAAAAAATCAACCCTTGGACACTTCTGCATTGCACTGGGCCATTCATGCAGCTGGGTTATGTGACCCTGGCAAGCAAATGCCAATATATGAGAAGATGAAAAATGAGAGGGCCTATATTTATACATTATAATTTGCAAAAGAAGCTCGAATGTTGTCCTTGGTATATGAAGGATCCCATTTTTATCTACACAATGCAATGATAAATGTAGAGTTCTGCTGTTCTTCAGTTCATCCTTCTCTCTGTTTCAGGAGTCCAGCTGATCCAGAAAGCTAGGCTTATTTGTACTTGGAAGGGAGACCATCTGGATACTCCAGATGTAAAGTGTAGACTGCAGGGGCAGGGGAGAGAGAGAGAATATTAATTGTTTTCCTTACCATTTTGTCCCACGTAGTTACAGGATCAGCTTATTTCTCATATCAAAGCTAGCAATGCAGAATAGAATAGAATAGAATAGAATAGAATAGAATAGAATAGAATAGAATAGAATAGAATAGAATAGAATAGAATAGAATAGAATAGAATTTTTTATTGGCCAAGTGTGATTGGACACACAAGGAATTTGTCTTGGCACATACACTCTCAGTGTACATAAAAGAAAAGATACGTTCATCAAGAATCATAAGGTACAATACTTAATGATAGTCATAGGGTACAAATAAGCAATCAAATCATATTAGGAAACAGTAAATATAAATCTTAAGGATATACGCAACGAAGTTATAGTCATACAGTCATAAGCGGAAGGAGATGGGTGATGGGAACAATGAGAAGATTAATAGTAGTGCAGACTTAGTAAATAGTTTGACAGCGTTGAGGGAATTATTTGTTTAGCAGAGTGATGGCGTTTGGGAAAAATTGTTATTGTGTCTAGTTGTCTTGCTGTGCAGTGCTCTATAGTGTCATTTTGAGGGTAGGAGTTGAAACAGTTTATGTCCAGGATGTGAGGGTTCTGTAAATATTTTCACAGCCCTGCAGTATACAGGTCCTCAATGGAAGGCAGGTTGGTAGCAATTGTTTTTTCTGCAGTTCTAATTATCCTCTGAAGTCTGTGTCTGTCTTGTTGGGTTGCAGAACCCAACCAGACAGTTATAGAGGTGCAGATGACAGACTCAATAATTCCTCTGTAGAACTGGATCAGTAGCTCCTTGGCCAGTTTGAGCTTTCTGAGTTGGCTCAGAAAGAACATTCTTTTTTGTACTTTATTAATGACTTTTTGTGATGTTAGGTGTCCATTTTAGATCTTGCAATATGGTAGAATCTAGAAATTTGAAGGTCTCCACTGTTGATACTGTGTTGTATTGGAAGTATGGAAGGGTTTCTCCTAAAGTCTACCACTATTTTTACAGTGTGTGGCTCATGTGTGATGGTGGTAGTGGGGTGTGTGTGTGTGTGTGCATCCATGTGTATGCACATGCTGTTTCAGAATCTGATGATGATTAGAGTGGAGTAGAGATATGAACAAGGCAACGGTAAGCCAAGAAACTATATAAGTTTGCCCATGTAAGTCAAGAGACCCTGAGCTCATTCTGAATAGATTTTCTTCATATATTACAGCCTAATTTTTTTGTATTGTACTCTGCCACAATAATAACCCAAAGGGTCCATCTTTTGAGGCAACTAGTATGTATCTTGTACTATATCTTCTGTGGAACTAAACTTAACATTTTGAATACAAACCTTTGTGGAATAAATATAATTGTTCGTCTATAAAATAAAGATGTTGAGACTCTGGAAAGAGTACAGAGAAGAGCAACAAGGATAATTGTGGGGTGTAGGCTAAAACACACAAAGAATGCTTGCAGGAATTGGGAATGCCTAGTCTAATGAAATGAAGGACTAGTAGAGACATGATAGCCATTTTCCAATATTTGATGGGCCCCTACAAAGACAAAGGAGGCAAACTATTTTCCAAAGCAACAAAAGACAAGACAAGAAACTATGGATGGAAACTAAACAAGGGAAGAAGCAACCTAGAAGTAAGGAGAAAATTCCTAATGGTGAGTGCAATCAACCAATGGAATAGCTTACCTTCAGAAGTTGTGGGTGCTCCATTACTGGAAACTTTCAAAAAGAGGCTGGACAACCATTTGTCTGAAAGGATATAGGGTCTTGCTGCTTGAGTTGGGGGTTGGACTAGAAGACCTACAAGGAACCTTCCAACTCTATTATTCTATGTTCTATGAGGAAAATCAATTATTTGTCTGAAAATTCAGTAAGGATGTTGTTTTTATTTGGAATTTACAAATGTTCCTGAATTTCATTTATAGCATTAAATAAACTACTGACTTGTGGATTATTTTTACTCTTTTACACTAACAGTATTCTGGGATACATGTCAGCAGGATTCTCTGCTCTGTAGAACACACTCTACTCACGGCTTGTTACTCCATTTTCCAAGATGCAGCCAAGTGTTAAAAGTCTGGGAATCACAGTAATCAAACAGAGTCAACTCAGCAGACAATTGCAAGAATCTTGTCATAATGGCACTTAACCTCCTGGGTTTGACAGTATGACTGAAGTTAACTGTGATGGAAATTCTGTCACAAGAATGCTGGTTGTGTTTATCAAAATGTGAGAAGCTGGTGAACAAAGCAGCTGGTGCCTGTGGAATAGGCTGCCCAACATCTTACCTGGAACAATGTTCAACTGATATCCTTCTCAGTCATTTATTACATGTGCTGACTTCTCAAACAACAGCAGGAAATTGCTGAGTTGTTAATAAAGGACATTGCCATATTACTTCTTCCATATTGTTCACAAAGCAGGCAAACGTTGTGACAGCTTAAAGAATATTGTTAAAACTGAAACAATAATGAGAGTTGGATTGAGGGTTTCCAGCTGCAACAGCAAAGGATATATTGACGCCATTATTTGCCCTCCACAGATGCCGCATTCACCTACTCTCTTCCCCAGGAAATGATTCATTCTGAGAGATCTTCAGAGCAAAGCGTCAGATGGTTACAGAAGCTGTGCAGTCCAGTGTAGAAATAGCATGTCTGTGGCCAAAATATGGCTTTACTCTGAATATAGCTTAAAATGAGGCATTTGGGACTCAGAAAGCACTCTTAAAAGTCAAATAAATCTATTTCCACCGCTGATCTGTTATCAGAATGTTAACTCCATGACTGCCTTCCATGCATTACCTCAGAAAGAAGCTTTTTTTTTTGCCTCTCCTGACCTTTGCTCTTGTAATGAAGAAAGGATTATCAAGGGACTGGTCTTGATTTCCTGTTGCACTTGATGTATTTTTCTGTTTTATAAGTAGGCATGTACACTTATTTATTTTGTATGGCATAGCAAAATGCAGCATGGTGCCTAAAATCCAGAGAAACAATATGTAAAACACCAGAGCAGTGAATTATTTTAAAAACACACCTACGAGTGATGAAGAAAATTAGGAATATAATTAAAATAGGTATGAGCCGTTACTGGAGGGAATAAACCAGGGCTGAAATTTGACCAGTTCGAGCGAACCAGTAGGGACAATTTGAATCAGTTTGCTGAACCAGTAAAAACCACCCCTGGTTGGCCCCACCCACGCCTGGTTGCCTGGTCACCGCTCACCCCTTCCGGCCACTCAACCCATTCAACATTAAATGCTGCAGCAGAGAGAATCCGAACTTTTCTCCCTCCATTCACAGTGGAGTTGCTGCAACCTGTGCTTTTAAGGTATTTCGACCCCTGGGAGGGAGGGGGCCAGGGAGGACCATAAAGGGAGCAGAAGCTCTGCTGTGAATGGAGGGAGAAAAGTTCACATTCTCTCTGCCACAGCATTCACTCTGAGCCCTTCTGGTGCTCATACACATATTTTTTCCTACCCGATTTTGTGGGCGTGGTTTGATAGTGGGTGTCATGTGACTGAATGGGCATGGCCATGAGTGACATTGAGTTGACCATGCCCACTCAGTCACAGGACCACCACCAAGCCATGCCCACAGAACCAGTAGGGAAAAATTTCTAGACTAAATCTATGGCTGGATATCTAGATTATTTAGCCATTGGGCAGCAGTGCCCTTCAGATGATATAGTTCTTGCAGGGATTCAGGGAACCTTCTGAGGAGCTTGTGAGATGTTGCCACAGCCACAGTTAGGATTATCAACCAACCCACATTTATATTTCCAATATTGGCACCTGCTGTAGTTACTTTGGATTTGGTTGAATGCTGTCTAGTCACACAATAGTGAATGTCATGAGGTGGGGTTTTTTTGGATTTTATAAATAGTAGTACCAGCAAATTCATACCCAAGACGGTCCAATGCATCTCCCCATTTCCAACCTACTCCCAACCTACTGAGGGGACGTTTCTTGCTGGTCACATCTATCCAACCCACCAGAGTGGGGAGGCAAGGAATGTTTCGGGTCCCATTCTCTAGGGAGATACACCTGATGGGACCCAGAAGAAGGGCCTTCTCTGTGGTGGCCTCCTCTCTCTAGAACATCGTCTTCCCAGATATTAGAATGGCCTCCACTCTAACACTCTTCTGGAAGGCATTGAAGACCTGGTTCTGCCAGCGGGCGTGGGGAACACAGAGCAGGATGGATCCTATTAAATGGCTCATGTGATATATTGTCGCTGGGGCAGGAAGTTACTTCCTTATTTTATTATATTAATTTATTATATGATCCTCTCTTTTATTAGTTTTATTGTTTTTTATTTGATGTTTTTATATACTTGTAAACTGCCTTGAGTCACCATGTGCAAATTGGTGGCAATATAAATATAATAAATAAATAAATAAACAAACAAACAAACTTCAATGGTGAATGCTTTCTCTCAAAATATGCATGGGAACGGGGGAGATAGTCTCTCCCTCTTTTATTTTTAATCCCTTCCACCTTAAAATGACTTAACACGACCCAACTAATATGTTCTCATTTTCTTGAGCATGACTCTGAGTCTCTTTGAAGGGAAACAGAGGATTGGTTGGAAATGAGAGTGATCCTCATTTCATAGATGTCCTGCTTAAATCCCACTCATAAATTCACAAAAAAGCCAATAGCATGCTGGGGAAAAAATCAGCCCTGCTCCTTATTATGGTATTAAAAAGGTAAAGGTTCCCCTCGCACATATGTGCTAGTCATTCTCAACTCTATGAGGTGGTGCTCATCTCCATTTCAAAGCCGAAGAGACAGTGCTGTCCGAAAACCTCTTTGTGGTCATGTGGCCAGCATGACTAAATGCCAAAGGTGCACGGAACGCTGTTACCTTCCCAACAACTAGGGATTCAGTCCCTATTTTTCTACTTAGATTTTTTACGTGCTTTTGAACTGCTAGGTTGGCAGAAGCTGGGACAAGTAACGGGAGTTCACCCCATTAGGCGGCACTAGGGATTCAAACTGCTGAACTGCCAACCTTTCAATTAACAAGCTCAACATCTTAGCTACTGAGCCACCATGTCACCATACCGGTAGATAAATCATGGAACATTTCATCTGCTTGGAGAAAAGAATTATCACCACCATTCAACAAACTGGTCCATTTCTCTTTTACAGCTCAAGTGATGCAATTGGGCCTTTCATTCTATGTAGATGCTGTGACTTCATCATATGCATTTGTGTTGCCCAATGGGACAGGTGTAGTCAATGTGCTCAAACTAAGTTCATCCAAAGCATTTGAAGATCAAGGCTTTCTTGTTTTGTCTTTGCTCTTGTTAATAAACACCTGCATTATGCTGATAGAACTGCTTGTTGTGTTGCATTCTTGGAGGAAATGCTGTTGGGTGGGAAATACATGCTTGGAACAAGTAAGCAAATGTAATTAGACACATCCACAAAAGAACTCACAAAAGAAAGCAGAGCTATTCTGCTTATTGTTAATGATTACGGTTGAGCACATGCTAGAAGGCAGGTAGAAGAACAACAGATATGGATAGGGAATATCACCCAGAAGCTTCAACAGCCATTGATTCTACTCAGGGATGAATAAACAGACAAAAGGAGCTTTCTGTATTGTGGAGATTTAGCAAATGATGGTCAAAGGAAAGATGATGTATTTATTATTAATAAATTTGTCTATTCTGCTTTGTCCTAAATAGTCTAGTAAGGCACAACACGAAGGTGTTTTAATAGAAGAATTTAATAGAAGAATTTTCTAAGTAATAGAAAATTACTTAGAATGGCTACATATTTGTCAGATCCTGGCACTGCTGGTTTAAACGATGTAATAATGCAATTGTTTACTAATAGGCATAGACATGCTGATGCTATAGCATTAATCCAAGTAATAAACTGTTAGCTTTCACAAAAGACAGCATATGACATGCTCCTACCTAAAGGGAAATCACTAGTTATATATTAACATTTGTCTTGTTCAGTGAAGAAACCTGATGCAAGATAAATGCTATTTATAAGAGGATCTCTCAATGTGACCCAATTAAGGGTCAGTGAAATGTGAACATATCAAAAATTGAATGCACAAATACATCCATAATGTTACACCGATAGAGTGCTGTCTGGACCAAATCCACTTAATATGTTAAGTGACACAGCATTGTTTTCGGTAAAACTGAATATTGTGCAATGATTAAAATCAATTCAACTGATGTACATGTTGATAAAAAAGAAATAATAGTTGATTCTATCAAGGAAATTTTGATGGCTGAATGCTTATTATTTGCCGTCTGATTCTTAGCTTAAGATGATGTTGAATCAAAATTAAATCAAGACACACTGCTGCAGAAATATTGGAATTCCATTAATAAGTAATGCTCATATTTTATCTTCTCATCTCAACTAATATGTTTAAGCAAGGCTGGGTTTTTTTAATGGTACCTCAGGTTTAATTGAGAACTGACAAGTATTGTTGGCACACTGGATATCTGAATAAAATTATGATTGCTGAATTAATAAAAAGTTAGTGTGCATTAATGATTCATCTCTTAAACAAACAATGATAAAATTTATTTTTTTTCCTGTTTTTAAAAGGGTCTCATACATATTCAATTAAAAAAAAATCAAACCGCAACTAGAAAAAAAAACAGTAAACATCATAAAGTTCCATCAAATTTCAGACCCTCTGTTTTTTTATTATTATTATTGTTTTCCAGAAAACATTGTGTTCTCCTTGATGGGGCATAATGTTGCATTTCATTATCAATGTTAAAATCTCCATAAATTTCCATTTCTTCTACAAAGCAAGTGATTGTTTGGGAAATGTCAAAATTGTTTTCCCAGCCTTGTTTGGAATCCCACTTTCTGTCAAAATATGATTAACTGCCAGCTGAAAATTAGCATTTCAAGTGCTCTTAATTCTTTTCCTCCAAAATGACATAAGAAAAACAGAACTGTAAAAGAAATGTAGGAGCAATATCACATTAGAGGTTAGTGGACTGGAGGACATGAAGGTGGCTATAGCTTCCTGCTTTGTCATGGAAATATTACAAGGGGGTTATAATTTTTTTTATATTAAACTTTTATCTTTATAGACCTCTCGCATCCAGCACATAAATTATTTCAACTCCTACCTTCAAAATGACGCTATAGAGCACTGCACACCAAAATAACTAGACACAAGAACAGTTTTTTCTCAAACGCCATCATTCTGCTAAACGAATAATTCCCTCAACACTGTCAAACTATTCACTAAGGCTGCATTATTATTACTATTACTATTACTGTTAGTCTTCTCATGATTCCTATCCCCCATCTCCTCCCACTTATGACTGCATGACTGTAACTTTGTTGCTTGTATCCTTACGATTTATATTGATCATTTCCTAGTATGATTTGATTGCTTATTTCTACCCTATGACTATCATTAAGTGTTGTACCTTATGATTCTTGATGAATGTATCTTTTCTTTTAAGTACACTGAGAGCATATGCACCAAAGACAAATTCCTTATATGTCCAATCACACTTGGCCAATAAAGAATTCTATTCTATTCTATTCTCTCCAGGTTTTTAGCCTTTCTCTTTCATACTCCTTCATTTTCAAAGCGAATTTGTGGAAAAGATGGAGTTTTTTTAAAAAAAGTATTGTTTTATTGTGCAGCAACATAGTATGGGTGGTACCAATTCGTTTTAGAAGTCAACAAACTCCTTTTTAGATAAGAAGTATTTACCTAATCAGCATCCCTTCTAAACCTTTATTTTACTTATGACAGCTTGAGGGAAGAGGGAGCGATAAAAAGTAAAAATGGCTACCTGTAACTATTTGATTGATTTTTTTAAACGTATCACATATTCCTCTATCTTAGCTTCACTCAAAGAATTCTTGGTTCCTCAAGGAAATCCTTGCTTTGGATACCAGTAAGAAGAACCATTTTGTGTCGTGGAATTACTGCAGAATTCCCCTCACCACTTTAGATGCCGCAATCAACTCGCTGTGGGCCAACTCACTGCAGAAGAAAAGTTACACTAATATCAAAGAAATGGTGGAACAGAATAATTTATAAAGTAATGGAAAAGGAGGGGTAGAATGAAATGTGACTGACAAATATTAACATTTTTTAATTTATTTTAAATAATTAAATTGAATTGTTACATTGTCCTCTGGCAAGCAAGTTGTCCCATGGTGAGTTGGCTGAGGTGAGTTGACTGAGATGTGTTGTCCCATTCCAGTTTATTCTATGCAATACCTGAACTGAGTTAGTTTCTTAAAAAAAGAGTCAATGTGATTTCACAATAATAAATTGGCTGAGCCAGGCCATTTTCTAGCTTCAGTGTTGCCACACTGGAGCTGAGGGTTAGGGAGGGGGAGTAGAGTTAGAGGGGGTTTGGAGCTAAAACAGAATATTTTCTCTTGGGAACCAAGGACATTCCCACAGGTGGTTGGAGAGAGGTGGAGTGATGTTACCAGGCAACTGGATGACACAATGATTGGACCATGTGACTGACTGACTGGGGAAGGGGAAAAACATTTACTATTAATTTGGTGAAAACCATGGGAATATTCAGAGTCAATTTTCACTAGCCTCTGCCAATATGATATTTCCAATAAATCAGTTCTTTGACAAATCTACCTGTCTCGGAGTCCTATTTATCCTGTGAGTATTATTTGGAACTCAGACATCTTGAACTTTAGAATTTTTAGCAGTATTTCTTAGATTAGAAGAACATAAATCTCCCAGTATTACAATGCTCTAGACATTCTATCCATCCGATGAAGCAGGCCAGTCTAAGAAACAGACACCATGTAGACCTAGAGCTATTTTTATTAAAACAGCTATAGTCACAGAATCTTGCAAGTCTGATTGTTCTTCTCCTCATCCCTTTTTATATTAATATAAATTAGGAATATGTCTGTATGTATGTGTGTGTCTGAGACATTCATAATTTTCTTCCTTTATTGGACTCAAACAATATTTTCCTTTTTATTGCTTTAATGACAGACCTTCCATCTTTCCATCAAAGTCATCCTCTTTACCCTCTATGATTCACCCCCGAATTTTGAAACATCAGGCATCCTAGTTGTTGGATGTTGGAAAGACTATGTAGTAACATTAATATTTCAGAGGAAAACTCTTAGCACAAATTTCCTAAGATAAGTTAATAACATAAATATAAAAGTAGAATTAGAAAAAACAAAAGAATCAGTTTGTTATTGTTACAGATAGTCATTTTGCTCAAAAATCAATGTTAATTAATATGATAAATATGTATTAAAGAAATAAACTACTTGAAGGAAATTCCTCAAAGGACTATCATGCAGACGACAATCATTTCGTTTCATATTTAACTGAAGCAAATAATAAGCCTGTTACTTAGTGGGAGACTACCACTGCAGTTCTACTTCTGCTGAAATGAAAATATTTCTGCTAATTTCCAGAAGTTGTGACTATTGTTGTCCTGTTAGTAAACCTCCATAAGGAGAGAATTCCTGTAAATGACACTACCGCCAGAAATCATTAACTTTCCACTTCAATCTGAGCTCAGATACGAAATACATTTAAACCAGAGGCTCTTTCTAAAAGTCATCTTCTGAGTGTCTACTAGGATAAAATATTTTCATTCTGTTTCCAACTGTAATGGATTCTCCAATCCTGGGCTTAACATATAATGGGATTGGGTTAGGGTGAAATTCATCCTATTATTTTTCAAACAATAAAAATAAAATATCTTGATTTAATCATCTTTCTTTGCTTTTACTTCAACATTTGGGGGACTCATCAGATGTTCAGCATCACCAGAACATAGAGGGAATATATATCAGCAGTAATTTACATTCATCCAGAGGTGGCATTCAGCCGGTTCGTAGCGGTTAGGGCAAACTGTCCCTGGCTCTATGCAGTCCTGTTTAGGCATGGTTTTGAGGCCGGGCGCATGCACAGAAGGTGCACACACAAGCAAAGCTCATGCGTGAAAGGCCAGGTGCATGCATGGAAAGTGCGTGTGTGAAGCGAGTGTATGTGCGTGGGGCGAACCGGAAGCAACATGTGAAACCCACTGCTGCATTAGAAGACATACGCTTTTATGTTTTTTAATGGATTAGATGCCAGAAAAACCTCTGTGAGTAAAAAGTTACTTGGATCCTACTTATTCCATGGCTAGCTGAGCTGACTGATTGAGATGTATTGTCTGCATTATGAAGATAAGGGTTCCTTCTTCCTGAACCACTTTGATTAAAGCATTTGCTGTGAAGATTCTCTGAGATGTGAAGACTTTCTGCATGATTCAAGCACCTGTTTTTCCATATTCAATCATATAAAGAGCCTCCACTGACAGAGGATGTTTTCTGCTTCATATACCCTCCACATTTAAAAGATGATGGGCACAACACAAAGGAGAGCTGTTGTGGTCCGCCAGCAGCCTGCGGAGCTGGCAACAGAGTCAGACAGTGAGGAGGCTGGGAAGGACAATGGGCCAGACCTGGAGTCTGGGGAAGGCCCGGACGAAGACTCTGCGTCCAGAGGTGGATAGGAGAGAGGCAGAGGAACAGAAAGAGCCTGTTCCTAGTGCATGCATGCACAGAGCTGCCAGAAGTCCAGAGCAGCTAAAGAAAAAAGGACAACTCAGGAGTAATGCCAGAAGATGATTGGCCACTCCCTTAAGGCTTAAAAGAGCGGCAATAAGCCGTTGGGTTCTTTGTAAAAAAGCAACATTGATTTCCATGCTTCTTGTCAACATCTCTTGAACTTTGTGGGGTTTTTGCCAAGAAAAGCCTTTGGCAGGTTGCCAAAGACATCAAAGGTTGGTGATAAGGTCGACGGACTGGTTACTAAGAATTTTGTTTTGGACTAAGCTGAGAATGAATTAATTCTCAGCTGTTTTAATAAAATTTGTTGAGTACTGAATTGTGTTTGGTAATTCCTACTTGGGCCTTGGTCGCAACAGAAGCATTGTCAGGAAACATTTTCATATTCTTCAACCTCATATGTGAATTCTGCCTTCATGTGAAATTCCTGAATGGGAGGAGAAAATTCTAATTTTCAGCTTTCCATGCAGTGTTTTGAATCCTGGAAAATAGGATAGTTATAGAAGTTACTGTCTAAGTATCAGTGTTCATATAACTGTATTTTTCATGAGGGAACTGTAAAATTTTAAAAGCAAGGTTTTAATGAGCAACAGGACATTCTTGAGTTAGTTTATTGCCCAGTTCATAGTTATGTTGTCTGACTGTGTATAAAATCAAATGCATTATCTCTGGCCTGCCACGTATGCTTGTAAGAAATATCTAGATTTTATATTTTGCTTCTATATTGTTATAATATATGTTGGAGAATCACCTTTTAGGGAATCACACTCAATAACCTTAATGATTAATATATCCCAAAAGAACCATTTCATTCCAGAATAATGAGTGCAACCAACAAAGATTGATGTCTTCTCTTCCAATATAATAAACTTTCCCCACCCACTCACAACTCATACTTACTATGAAAATAATAATATCACTTGAAAAATATGGAATATTTTTATCAATTTATGCACACTGCTCAGGGATTTGAACATAAATAGCATCACAAAATGAGACTGATATCTCAACAGAAGCAAGGCCTAAGCCCAGTACTTTTCAATGACTACATCAATGACACCAAGCTGGCAGGAACAGCCAATACTCCAGAAGACAGACTTAAGATACAGAAGGATCTTGACAGACTTGAACACTGCTCCCTACCTAACAAAATGAAATTCAATCATAAAAAAAGTAAGGTTCTACATATAGGCAAGAAAAACCAAATCCACAGGTACAGAATAGGTGGTACCTGGCTCAATAGTAGTAACTGTGAGGGAATCTTGGAGTCCTACTTTATTTCTTTTATTTATTTATTTATTAAATTTTTATACCGCCCTTCTCCCGAAGGACTCAGGGTGGTATACAGCCATTATAAAACAACATATAATACAAAATTTAAAAACACTTTAAAAACGTATTAAACAATTTGGCCCCAAATTAGAACTCGAAGATTAAAACACCCATTACAACTCCTTATTGAGTCAGCCCAGCTTGTTGGAATAGTAAAGTCTTAAGGGCATAGCAGAAGGTATGCAGGTCGGGAATCATACGTATCCCCAGGGGCAGTTCATTCCAGAGGGTGAGTTCCTCCACAGAGAAGGCTCTTCCCCTGGGGGTTGCCAGTCAACATTGTTTGACTGACAGCACCCTGAGGAGTCCCTCTCTGTGGGAGCGTGTTGGTCGGAGGGAGGCCATCCGTGGCAGAAGGCGATCTCGTAAATATCCAGGTCCTAAGCCATGGAGCGCTAATGGACAATCAATTAAACATGAGCCAGCAGTGCGCTGCAGCTGCCAAAAAAGCCAATGCAATCCTAGGCTGCATTCACAAAGGGATAGAATCAAGGTCTCATGAAGTGTTAATAACACTTTATAATGCCTTGGTAAGACCACATTTGGAATACTGCATCCAGTTTTGGTCACCACAGTGTAAAAAAGATGTTGAGACTCTAGAAAGAAGGCAGAGAAAAGCAACAAAGATGATTAGGATGGTTGCAGGAATGAATGGTTGCAGGAATGTGTTTTAATGAAAAGAAGGACTAGGAGTGACATGATAACAGTGTTCCAATAGCTAAGAGGCTGACACAAAGAAGAGTGTGTGTGTGTGTGGGGGGGGTCAATCTATTTTCCAAAGCACCTGAAAGCAGGACAAGGAGCAATGGATGGAAACTAATTGGAGAGAGAAGCAACCTGACAGTTAGAACAATTAATCAGTGGAACGACTTTCCTTCAGAAGTTGTTGGTGCTCCAACACTAGAGGTTTTTAAGAAGAGATTGGAACAGTCATTTGTCCGAAATTGTTAGAGTTTGCAGCAATCCAACCAGCACACAAGTAAATAATTCAGCAGGATTCATGTATAAAAGAAACTCTTTATATACAGTAATATAAAGCATGATGCATGTATACAATACCCATGCAGCAGAAACCAGAACCAAAACTCAGACTCCAGAAGCACAGAATCTATATAATCACAGAAGCAATATAATCACAGAAACACACACACACACACACACACGTGTGTGTGCGCACGCACATGTGAGTAAAGGTTACCCTCGCACATATGTGCTAGTTGTTCCCAACTTTAGGGGGCAGTGCTCATCTCTGTTTCAAAGCCGAAGAGCCAGCGCTGTCTGAAGATGTCTCCATGGTCATGTGACTGGCATGACTAAATGCCAAAGGCGCATGAAACACTATTACTTTCCCACCAAAGGTGGTCCCTATTTTTCTACTTGCATTTTTTACATGCTTCCGAACTGCTAGGTTGGCAGAAGCTGGGACAAGTAACGGGAGCTCACCCTGTTACGCGGCACTAGGGATTCAAATGGCTGAACTGGCAACCTTTCAATTTATATATATATAAATCTATCTATCTATCTATCTATCTATCTATCTATCTATCTATCTATCTATCTATCTATCTACACATATACACATACACACACACACACACACACACACACACACATATATATATATATATCAGTCAAGCTAAGCCACACCCAGGCACTGAGCTGCCTGACATGACTCTCAGGCACCATTGGCTGACTTGTTGTTATGGCTATCCCAGATCATAATTTCTTACACACTGACAGAAATGGTATAGGGCAGTGATGGCTAACCTTTTTGCCATCACATGCCAAAAGTGGGGGGAGTGTGGTGGGGTCACATGCACGCATGCCCACATCCATAATTCTATGCACCCCCCCGCCCCCGTGATCCCCCTGCTTTTGGCATGGGATGGCATAGTAGGCCCATGTTTTGCTCTCCCCAGGCTCCAGAGCCTTTCTAAGAGCCTGAGGCGGGCAAAAATGGCCTCCCGCCCCCCAGAGGCTCTCTGGAGGCCGGAAACAATGTGTTTCCTGACTTCTGGTGGGCCCAGAATGCCCGAAAATCAGCTGGCTGAC
Source organism: Masticophis lateralis (assembly GCA_030761175.1). Taxonomy (NCBI): domain Eukaryota; kingdom Metazoa; phylum Chordata; class Lepidosauria; order Squamata; family Colubridae; genus Masticophis; species Masticophis lateralis. The sequence goes on along the minus strand of JAUDYJ010000004.1, from coordinate 113,181,700 downwards.
GCACGCATGCGTGCTGGAACTGAGCTCGCGTGCCCCACTGATATGGCTCTGGGTGCCACCTGTGGCACCCTATTTCTTGCCTGAGCAGGGGACATCCAAGGACCATTCCAACTCTGTGTTATTCTCTAAGGAAGGTTCCTTAGGACCTCTGAAACATTCCCAGGTTGTATTCCTGCTGGACGTCTTCTCACTTTGCAATGGGATGGAATCAAGACTTCATTTTTTTGGGGGGGGGGATGCTCCTTAATCACACATTCCTTTTTTCATGTTTTCCATTTTTTATCTTGGATACGCTAATATTACTACTTCACAGCACTGCTGTGGGCATGCATATTAGAAAAAAAAAATGAGATTGACTTTGTTAAATGGAAAATATTTCCCAGTTTTGCTGACTTTTTTTTTCCAGCATAATAGGTAATGATGAATGAGACAATAGCCTTTTTATAGCCAGTTGTCATGCTTCATGCACTATGTTTTCACAGGTAAAAAGGTCAACGTTTGAAACACTGGATGCAAATTTCCAGCAGCCTAAAATAAAACGCATATAAAATATGACTTCAGTCATGCCAACCATAGGGAATAAGTGCAATCAATGATATTTTGCTGTGCTTAGCAACCTGCTGTGTTGTACAAATAGAAGCAATTTCCATAGACAAGGATTCTAGCATTTCCTGTTGGGTATAAATTTGCTTGATCTCCTGGATTTTATTTTTTTTTAAAGATCTTCTTTCTCTTAGCATAAATGCTGGTTCATTGCCTAACTGTATTTGTGGAATCATGAATATTGTTTTGAATATTTTAAATTTTTTATCCATTAAGCAAAATGGATATATTGCTATTGAGAAAGACAGAGAGAAGTCAGCGAAAAGCAACCTTACCTTACATCAGGTCATTGTTCCATCTAGCTTATTATAGCCAACCTTGATTGGCAGCATCTTTTTAGGATTTTAGGCATCCAAGTTGTCTTGAGTAAATATAGATATCTTGAATTATATACAATACATATACATATACATATACATATACATATACATATACATATACATATACATATACATACATACATACATATATATATATGTGTGTGTGTGTGTGTAAAGGTATAAAGAAGAAATACCTTTGATGGGCCTGGTGGCTCAACAGACTAAAGCATTGTGATTAACATCAGCTGTCTGTAATTACTGTAAGTTTGAAACTTACCAGGCTCAAGGTTGACTCAGCCTTCTATCCTTTCTAAGGTAGGTAAATTGAGGACCCAGTTTGTGGGGGCAATAAACTGACTTTGTATAAATATTCAAAAGTATGAAGGCTATTGCTTAACGCATTGTAAGCCGCCCTGAGTCTCCAGAGAAGGGCGGCATATAAATCAATTTTTTTAAAAAAAAGAAAGAAAAGGAAAGGAGAAAAGGGAAAGTGGGAATGGAATGGAATGGAATGGAATGGAATGGAAGGGAAGGGAAGGGAAGGGAAGGGAAGGGAAGGGAAGGGAAGGGAAGGGAAGTTATAAAAATGTTTCTGAAATCCATGTGGCAAACTATCTGTAGAGCAGTGTTCTATAAAATAGAATTCATTACCAAGATGTAGGGATATCTCACTCTTGACAAAGAAAATGTCTTCCATTGATAGATGATGAGAGAGAGAGAGAGGAAGAGGGAGAGGGAGGGAGGGAGAAAGAGAAAGAGAGAGGGAGAGAGATGTCTAAGCCAATCAACCAGACATTGTGAGAGTAGACAAGGAACAGAAGAAAGTGGTGGTGATAGATATAGCAGTGCCACGTGACAGATATCAGGAAGGCGTATGAGAAGATATATGCTACGCATAAAGTGTACTGTGCAATGGCAACTTTTAAATGATTGCAATATTAGCATACATCCTGTTCAAATAGCAAAAGAATGCACTATAAACAAAGATTTCTCCCACTATTAGAAGGAGATCCAAAGAAATCAAGAAAAACCTTTGATATGTGCAGTAGAAAGAGGCAGGTTGCCCAGATCACAGGGGCAGAGAACAAATTGACTTTAATGCTTGGTCCACCCTCAAACATATAATTAATTACAGAAAGCGAAGATGCAGCTACATGCTATACATTCAGGATAATGAATACTTTAGCCTTTCGCGTATCTGAATATATTTCCATATATTTAGAAATATAATCTCCAAAGGGCAAAGCAATCATAAGCTAGATCTGCATATTATTCTTTCTATGTGACATCGGGGTTTCACACACACGCCCTCCATTTTCAAGGCCTGTGAGTGAAGCTGCCTGACTTAGATAAATTGGTTCCATTCCACACTTGCCAAGTTATCAACTTTTTCAAAACAGAATTGTCTTTAACTACAAAGCAATTAGCACGCCAGAGAATGTCTAAGGCAAGATGCGTCATGTAGTTCCTCTGTGAAACTCAGTAGCTGATTATGAGCAAAAGTTATTTTTCAAACACAATGGTTAAATCAAGAAACAATTCAGACTAATGCAAGCACAATTCAGTTTAAAAGTATCAATCCGCTGTTATGGAAAGTTTCCAAATATGTCTAAGGATTGATCAACCAGAGCTTTAGATTTTTCACCAAGAAATAGAAGAGGGGTTATTGGAGAGAAACAAAGTTTATTATTATTTTTTATTAAAAAAAAAAAACCCTTTCTCTCTCTGTAATGACCCGGGGCGTGTTAAAAAGGCAACACAGCCAGAGAATAAGTATGAGTTCCTTTATTAGCTCCAACTTTCCCCCCAATGTTTCATTTACTCTTCGGTCTGGAGAAAAACTCTCCCACAAAACTGGAACAGCCGTTGGCTGAAAATATTCCAGTCTAGGCATTATAAACAGAAAACTTCCAACTACAAATCCAACAAGGCAAGATAAAGTAATTAATCCGGGAGGGCAAGCAAGATAAGGAGTTCCAGAAATGAAGTAGCACAGCAGTAAATCAAACCAGTTGGGAGGATGCCAGGAACTCGGATAAAGCAGTTAACGCAAGAGGATCTCAGCATTTGTTCCTGACAACCGCCCCTCCCATTTGCCTCTCCTTTACACTCCATCCCCAGGTGTGCCTTGTGAAGAGAATCAGGGCCCTTTCTTCCCTTGTAAGCCATGCAACCTATGTTGCTCTCTTCTCCGTTCTTCCCTGTGTGCCCTAGGATGAGGAGTGGGTGGGCCTTGGTCTTCATCTGAAGCCCATCTCTCTTGTTCTACCTCTCCCTTGCTCTGCCCCGCCTGACTTTGCCCTTCCCCAGTTTCTTCCACGGCCAACGGAGCCACTCTTTCGCTCTCTGTCAGCTGCTCATCTTCCCCCTCAGATTCAGACTCCAATGGGGGCATGACACCCTCCCTCTTTCTCTTTCCTTTAGCCAAATTGAGAAATCTGGAATACATGTCTACCTGAATTGTAAAAGCTTTTGGGATTCTCTGAAATAGATCATCCATTTGTTTTTGTTATGTGTTCAAAGGTGAACATATACAATATACCAGGAAGCATCACTATTATGAGTTTGCAATAGAAGAGGGGCATATCAGACATTGTGCAGCATACTGGACTAGGCCAGAAATAAATTTTGGGAGACATTTTTAAAAATGTAAGGGTGGAAATGACTGCTGTAAACATCTGCAACATCTGATTTCTAAAACAAATAATTATAGGACATTACAGTGATGCTATTGAACACTACATAGACCAAGCCCAGAATGGGAAAACTTGCCACAGCCAACTCACTATGGTCAACTCACCATAGCCAACTTGCCATGGACAATTTAACAATTCAATTTAATTATTTCAAATAATTTAAAATATATTTTATTTTTTGTCATTCACATTTCATTTTGTTCCTCCTTTTGCAGCCTTTCTTTAATAATTCTATTCCACCACATCTTTGATATTAGTGCAACTCTTGTCCTGCAATGAATTGTTCCCACAGCAAGTTGGCCATGGCTAGTTGGCCATGGTGAGTTGGCTGTGGTGAGTTTGTGGTAGCAAGTCAGTTGTGTCAAGTTGGCCATGGTTAGTTGGCCATGGCAAATTGTCATACTTTCTCACCTTTCATATCCTTTGAGTATGACATGATTCCTTAATGCAACCTTAAATTTCATCTGAGTTTGGAGTGGGGTGAGTTCTAAATTTTTTTACTACTGGTTCTGTGGGCGTGGCTTATTTTATGGGCATGACTTGATGGTCATGTGACAATTCCTTAGGATTTAGCAGAGGTACTGGTCTACCAGGCTTTTAACTGTTTGCAGAGCTGTACCAGTCTACTCATTTGTTTTTGGAGGCACCGGTCTACTCATTTGTTTTTGGAGGCACCGGTCTACCACCACACTGCCTTTTAACACTGATCAGCTGTAGGGTGGCCCTTTGAAGCACCGCGGCAAGAGTTTAAACAGGTTTTTTTTTCCTTCTAGCTGATCAGCTGGGACTCGGGAGGTAGCAATAGATTGGGAGTAGGGCCAAATAAAAGGTAAGAATAACGCGGGGAGGGGGGCGGGAGGGCCCAGCTCCCGAACAAAGAGAACCGGTTCGGTGACATCATATCGTCACCGTAACCGGCTTGGCCGAACCAGGCTGAACCAGGAGGAACCCATCACTGGTTTGGACATGGGCATCCTAATGAATTCTTAATAGCCATGATATGCCCAAGTACCATCATTTGGTAATTTTTCAACAGGTATCATATGAACCAGGCATAGGGCTTCTGAATGGGACAAATAGCTTTGATTCTGAATCCTTGCTTCAACCAAAACAGAAAAGTGTCAACTGTGGTTTGTGGGTCTTAAAAGACAATGCCAACTTTGTGGGGGCTCCTTCAACTGGAGCACTTCGAACTGTAATTGCAAATTTCTAGAGTGTCAATATCAGCTAAAAAACTAAAATGAGTTTAAACTCTAGCCAAAGCAGTAAAATCCACAGGTGTTGTTTTGCCATGCTAAAATGTCAGCATGAGGTTTGTGGTTTTGAAAGCAACCAACACGTAACATAAATGCTGAAAAGGCCTTATTAAGCAATGCCTAACAAGGCCATTGGTGAAGGTGATTGGTGTTCTTTTCTTCCTTTTCCTTGACTCCATGGAGGTTTGTTTGTTTTTTGCCATCTTTGTTTCTTTGTGTTTCTTATATTGTTACTTGTTTTTAAATGTTTTTAACAATTTATAAACCATCCAGAGTTGCTGGATTCGACAGCTTATAAATTTAATAAATATTTATCATTGCTAAGTAATATTATTGTATTAACCTTTAACAAAACCATCATATACACAGGGAATATTCATGGATAAGGAATAGATAACAAGATGGGAACAACATTCAACAGAGGAGTATAAGTAGAGTTTAGAATTTTACATCCTTTAGAACAGGGGTGTCAAACTTGATTTCACTGAGGGCCGCATCAGGGTTGTGTTTGACCTTGGGGTGGGGGCTGGGATGGGCGTGGGCATGGCCAGGGCAGATGTGACCAGCTTGACGTCCTTCATGTTGTTGGACGCCTGTGGTGGCCCAGCAAAAATGGACTCCCGAGTGACGGCCTCCTGCAACCCTCTGCCAGCAAAAATGGAGCTCAGGAGGGCCACACACAGCCTTCCCAAACTCTGTTTTTGCTGGCAAAGGCACTGTGGGCCAGTCCTTTGCTGTTTCCAGGACAGCCCTGCGGACCAGATCTGAGAACTCTATGGGCCGGTCCCGGTCCCTGAGCCTTTAAGTTTGACACCCATACTTTAGAATATGGTTGTTCCTTTTCCTGCTAGGATGTCCCTCAGATTATTCTGACTAGTGTATAACACCTTTTCTGGTAAGAGTGTACTAAAATAAGTCCTGTTTTGGTCATATTTTATGGTTTTACAAAATATAAGGGCTATAAATAACATAACACCCTATTAGTAGCTTGGATGAAACTCAAACATTTGAATAATTGCCAAGGACGTTTTACCAAATATATCACCATTAACATACATCTATTTATCGTGTCTTCTCCAGGTATTGGGCTTGAGGGTATATGTTGTTTATAGTTATTGCCTTGCAGTTATCAAAAGTTTATGTGAGATAGCACCAGACTATCTATCCTGTTCTCTGCCAGGTGTCCAGCCTTGGAAAGAGGAAAGAGGAAATAACCCTCTTGAGCTAAACTGTGTGAGTAAATGACTAATTAAGGGAGGAGAGTTATAAAGGCGTGTGGGAAAGCTAAAAGTGTTAACTAGCCATACTATGGACAAGGCATCAGAAGATAAGCCATTTTATACTGGGAAAGATGGGGCATGTCACTTCAATCCCTCACCATTAAAAATCGTTCTTCTGCAATGATGGAGAAGTGACATAGAAAATGCACACAAGTCACATGGGAAGGAAATAATTGTCCGACTTCATTCATACTATCTCAGTCAGGTTCTTTTTGTAAAGCACTTTAAAAAGCAACAGACCAGAGATGGTATTGAGCAGGTTCTGATCATTTCTGGAGAACCAGTAGCAGAAATTTTGAGTAGTTCGGAGAACTGGTAGATACCACCTCTGACTGGCCCCACCTCCATTTTTTCTCTGCTTCCCGAATCCCAGCTGATTGGGAGGAAATGGGGATTTTGCAGTAACCTTCCCCTGGATTGGGGAGGAAATGGAGATTTTACAGTATCCTTCCCCTGCCACACCCACCAAGCCACATCCACCATGCCACACCCACCAAGCCACACTCACAGAACCAGTAGTAAAAAAGCATTTAATCCCACCATTGCAACAGACAATAATTTACCTTCAGTTAGTAAGCTGACAAAGGTTAGAGTCTGAATGCAGAAATATAAATGTTTAAGTCTTCAGGTGCAGATCCTTTAATCCGAGCCTTATTAAAGTTATTTTTCCCCCACAGAGAATCATAGCAAGCACACAAGCAAGCAATTCCAACTTTGTAACTTATAATTATTCAGATCCCTAGGAAAATAAAAGTGGCATGTTTGCAACCCCAATTTTTTTTTTTTAATTTGATTTATATGCCTCCCTTCTCCAGAGACTCAGGGCGGCTTACAATGCGTTAAGCAATAGCCTTCATACTTTTATATATTTATACAAAGTCAGCTTATTGCCCCCACAAACTGGGTCCTCAATTTACCCACCTTAGAAAGGATGGAAGGCTGAGTCGACCTTGGGCCTGGTGAGAATTGAACTTACAGTAATTGCAGGCAGCTGGATGTTAAATGCTGCCTTAGTAGGAGGCATTAGCCTCCTACGCCACTCAGGCTCCTTGTTGTAGGGGAGCATTCCTACTCCTTGTGAATAATCCAAGGAATAATCCTACTCCTTGTGAATAATCCAAGGAATAATCCTATTCCTTGGATTATTCACAAACCTTTATTTTTGTTGCAAAGACCAGAAATGTACATAGTGACTTCATCTTCTTTCTGTCTGAAAGTATATTTTTGTCATGGATCACTTCCATAATTTAAGTTTAATAAACTGAGTTAAGGGTAAGGTGTCCAGGGCAGGCTGAACTGCCTGTTCTGCAGAATTTTTCAAGGCCCAAAGAAGGCACCTCTAACAAGTCCAGCAGCATGTCTAATGTCTTTTTCTGCTTTTCTGCTGATTGGCTATAGTTTCTCTTTCTTAGGACCCATATATTTGGAAGCAAAACTTTAAAATATGGATGGGAAGATGAGTATCATAAATCGTGGGTGCCGTATCTTACTTCGAGATAAGTAAGGATAAGAGTAGGACTGCTTAATACTTAAAACCTATGTTCCACTTCTTTCAACTTCCACAAAAATCAAGCTTATATCTGGATATAGATGAGGGCAAAGGAATAAAAGTTCTTCTCCTTCAAATACCCCCCCCCCCCCATTCATATCTTCATATTGTATTGTTAGCATAACAACAGTGGCCACTATGTTCTATGAGGCTCTAGAAAGCTTTTAAAAAGCACCACCACAATCATAATAATAATAGCTTTGGTAGTGCAGCAGACTAAAGTGCTGTTATGTAGCACTTAGCTGCCAGCTGCCTGCAATTAGTGCGAGTTCAAATCTCACCAGGCTCAAGGTTGACTCCGCCTTCCATCCTTCCGAAGTACATAAATTGAGGACCCGGATTGTGGGTGCAATAAGCTGACTTTGTAGAAACACCGCTTATGGGGGGGGGGGCAAAAGCCCTAATAAGCAGGTATATTCAAAAGTACGAAGGCTATTGCTATAAGTGCATTGTAAGCCGCCCTGAGTTTTCGGAGGAGGGCGGCATATAAATGGAACAAACAAACAAACAAACAAACAAACAAATAAATAAATAAATAAATGTATTGTCATTGTACGTGTATACACAGTATACCCATACAACGAAATTCACTTAGCACCCAAAGACCAGGCCCAACACCATAACAATCCCCAAGCACACTCTTACCCATCACAATTCCACACCCCTAAACCACCCAAACATCCACACAACAGACCATGAGTGAGCTGTCCAACAGCTCACTCATGGTGGCCCTTTAGTTCATCATTGAGTGCAATTATAGCTCTGCGATAAAAACTATTGAGAAAACGTGTGGTCCGAGTTTTAATTGTTCTGTATCTTCTGCTGGAAGGCAACAGTCCAAAAAGATTGTAAGCAGGATGGGAAGAGTCTCTGAGAATGTTATGCAACATCCTCAAACAGCGAGATTCAAAGATGTCATCCAGGGCTGGTAGCTGGAGCCCAATGATCTTCTGGGCGGTTTTAATCAACAAGATAAGAAAGCTTCAGGAAACCTATCATCCTTACGATTGAGCCATTTTGAACTGAAGCTTAATGGGCATTTAAAATTGTCCATTGACCAATTGCCAGGTCAACTCCATGTACGAATTTTCTCAACAGTTCAAATGTGTAATTGCACCTCTTGCTATAGAAGTACGCATTTTGTCCCTGAAAGAAAGCAAATAATGGTAGAAACAATAGTGATGCGTAAAATTATTTCTGCTAAGCAGAAAGTACCATAAAGAAAGTAGTCTTCCGTTAAAGTTAATAAAATTATAATGGGAAAATGCATTCTTAGGCAGCACTCAGCTGAACAGTTGTTACCACACATATCAATAATAGCCATCAACTTGGAAGGCTTTAAAGAGATAATGCATACATTGGTGGAAATTAAGCTACAAATACCTATTAGGCATGAAAACAATTTAGCTGAAGTCAGGAATATATAGCACAGGTATTTTAGTACTACCTCAACAATCCCCAACATTGATCATGCTGACACGGGATGCAAGTCCAGAAGCCACATGTTGCTTATTTATTATATACATACATACATACATACATACATACATACATACATACATGTCTTTGGTTATTCGGGTCTTCTTCCACATAGAATTGGAAGTATCTTGGTGACGTTTCGACGAAGTCTCATTCGTCATCTTTAGGCTGGTGTTCTCGGCTTCGTGCTTCCAGGAGCAATGTGAGATTGCAGCGGTGAAGATCCTGAAGATGACGAATGAGACTTCGTCGAAACGTCGCCAAGATACTTCCAATTCTACGCGGGAGAAGACCCGAATAACCAAAGACCTACATACAAACACCTGCGAAAACCTCAGAAAACATCTATCTATCTATCTATCTATCTATCTATCTATCTATCTATCTATCTATCTATCTATCTATCTATCTATCTATCAGCAGTGAAATGTAAAATTTGTTATTATTGGTTCTGTGGGCGTGGCTTGGTGGGGGGGTAATGTGACTGGGAGGGCGTGGCTAACTTTTTTTAAAAAAAAAACTTTTCAAAGCATTTTTTCTAATGCTTTGAAAAGCCTTTGCCGATCAGGAAACACAGCTGGGATCGTCAGAGACTTTTCAAAGCATTTATTTTACCACCTTTTCGGCCAAGAGGTTGTGGAAAAAAATGCTTTGAAAAGCTTCTGACGATCCCAGCTGAGCTGCACGATCATCAGAGGCCTTTTTTTTTTTTAACTTTTAAAAGCATTTTTTCGTCGGAAGAGGTTGTAGAAAAAAATGCTTTTAAAAGTAAAAAAAAAAAAGCCTCTGATGATCCTGCGGCTCAGCTGGGCATGGTGGGGGGGCGGCAGGGATTTTTGCTACCGGTTCTCCGAACCACCTCCACCATCACTACCGGATCAGGAGATCCAGTCTGAACCAGGAGCATTTCACCCCTGATATATAGTAATGTATGGGAATATATATATTCCCAGTGTACTTTTCACTACCTGTTGTTAGGAAATACAACCAAGAAATTGTCTTGCATTCATTTCCTGCATATTTTACACTTTTAAGTCATTTTATTAAT